>NHTK01005715.1:0-14217 GCA_002938355.1 Panaeolus cyanescens | reverse complement strand
CATATAGAATACTTGCGAATCTGCATCTGCAACGCTCTCGCACCTGCCAACGGCCCACTAACACCAGCATGCACAATCGAATGCGGAAAATACGCACTCGCATCCAAAAACCTTCTCAAGTAATGTATAGGATCCCTCGAAAAAGGTCCATTCGGACTCCCCAAAACACTCCCACTACTCATCACAGATCCATTCCCAACACCACCACTCGAGCTGCTCCCAACACCCGCATTACTCGACCCAGGCCCTCCAGACCCACTCGCAAGGTTATTCGAAGACGACGACGATAACCCCAGGCCAATACTCATACCATGCGCATGTTGTGAATGTGAATGCGAGTGGGTATGATTGTGCGTATGATGATTATGCGTATGTGCGTGATGATGCGAATGTGAGTGATTGGACGGGCCTTCCGTTGAAATAGCTTCAAACAGGGCGTCAATGATCGGTGTGAGTGGTGTCGGACCAGGCTAGATAAACAGAAAAAAATGAACAACCGCCCCCTCAAAAAGAAAAAAAAACATACATGACTCGCAACAAAACTCTGGATCATATTAGCCATCGTACTGGGATCAAGTCCCTGCAAAAAGCTCTCCCTCATCGTACTCTGATTAATGCCCAAGCTCAAAGTCGAAAGATTATGACTAGGTGCATTCGTCTGCCCCTGTGAAGTCTATAAAAATGTCAATCAAATTAAACCCAAAGCACCAAACCATGAAAACTCACCCCTCCAGTGCCTTGCGAGCTCCCACTCGCCTGCTGTTGTTGCTGTTGCTGAACCTGTTGTTGTTGCGCCTGCTGAGCCTGCGCTTGCATACTCGCATACCCCATCCCAGAAATTATGGCATGTGGATTAACAGGACTCGCACTCGTACTACTCTCCCCTTGCCCACCATTCACATGCTATACACAAATCATCAGCCATCCCATACTTCACAACAGATGCACAGAAAAATCACTTACACCGACATGTTGTGCATACGGGCTAACACCCACTCCAACACCCACCCCTACACCTACGCCAACACCCACGCCAACACCATTCGTAACACCCCCTACACCAGAACCAACTCCCACATTCGCAGGCGACCACGCAAGCTCATTAGCCAAAGCAGCAGCAGCAGCTACACAAACCAAAGAATCAGATTAATTAGACACCCCCTTTTCAATACAACTAAATCAAAGCACCACTCACCCTTCTCGGCAGCCTTTTTCGCACTCCTCGGCCTCCCCTCCAACTTCCTCCTCGTCCTACCCACAGTATTCTTAAACCAATTATAAATCTGCTCCTTAAACCTTGCTCCCCCCTCCTCAACTCCCAAAAACTCATCAGGCAAGCCAAACCGCACTATAAACTCATCCGCACGCTCCAATGCAAACTTTTTCGCATCTCCCCTTATACTCCCCTGACTCCGCCTTTCAAACTCGGGCAATGAAGATTTGAGAAACGCGAGCTGCTGATCGGTGTATGCTTTTGGTAGTCGCGGTTTGTGTACGCGCATATCGGGCCCTACGCTGGTCATGATGGTGGATGGTGTCTAATATATGTCGTACGGGGTTGTAGTTGTGGTAGTGTTGTGTTAACTTGAGAGAAACTTGTACACAGAGAATCGCGTCAAAATCCGGAAAAAATGACGCCTCTATGCTGTTTGTATCGTAATTCCGCGTTCCAGGTCGTTTAGCGATGCAAAAACCCAAGTATATGCGCTATTTTGTCAATGATTTCCGTCGTGCGGGTCGTTTTTGGTGCTGTAGAAATTCCGGGGGGTCGTCAGATAGCCAAGAACAAGCCCAAAAAGCTGTGAAATGTGGATGGATAGGATGGGAGATGGAATATATGCGTCGTGAGTGGATATATGCGCCGCAGATGGAAGCAAAGTAGGGGATGGATGTGATATCAATGTGAAAAAGGGAAACAACAGACGGAAAACAGGATGACAGCAAGTTTGGATAGCAAGAAGGAAAAGAAACAGGAACAAAGGGCGATGAGGGCGGATAAAAAGAGCGATAGATTGTAGTAGTTGAATAGGATTTGACTGCACTGCGTTGTGCGGTCTATGTTCCCAAGCACCCTATGATAGCGGCGTGCTTATCGGAGCGTAATGGTAATCGTCTGACTGAACAGGGTATTCTGTGGGTAAAGGGTATACAATCCAGCCAGAACAGCGAGCGGCTCGTTAGCTGGTAGATGAACACTGCAACCTGCGGAGATGTTAGAACATCGTCTGAACATGAAAGACCCCGTCATTGCCGTCGACCAAAAAGTCATGTACATTAAACGTGTAAGATGCAACAAGCGCTCATGACCACAACCACCAACGAGGGGGTCATCATCGCACATGGTACATCTAGCTCGGGGTTAAGACCATGGTCATAGTCATATCACATGAGATTGAGATTATACCCTTAGCGTCGGCATCATCGCCAACGACGAGCAAGACGACGATGGATGATGACGGAAGAGGAACAAGAAGGCCAGGATAAATAGGATCACTCACAGCTGAGATTGTTTTTCGTTCAAAGTTATGCGTGCGGATGGATTTGTGGATTGAAATATGAGGATTGGGGTATTGAAATATGAGGATTGTCGAGGATTATGGTCAGGTTGTGGGTTCCTCACTCTTGGGCCTCGCTGGGGTCACGTTTGGGTTCAACTTGGGATTCCGTAACTTTGGGTTGCAGTCACTCGGCTTCATAGCCGGAGTTACCCGGGTTGCTTTTCATTCAAAGTCAAGATCTACGCTAATACTAACATCAACATTAACATCAACGACAACTTCACTCCTGTGTTCAAGTTGTCTTAACCCCTCTTTCCAATACACAACATTCCCACTCTCATCCCCCAGTTGAGGCGCATCTTGCAGAGACAGCGATATCTTTATCATAACTTTTTGAAGATACGGAAACCTGTCTCGTTCCGCAAATAACGCCGCCAACCTCTTATACTGCGCCAAATCCTCTTGGAAATCGACAGGCCTAAGCAACCTGAACGACAACTCCAACGTAAACTCCTCCAATGAATATTCCGAATATCCAGAGAAAGCATCGCACACCACGCGCATAACCCCGTCCGAAAAACGCTGCCAGGTAAAGGTAATCGTAGCCTTCTTTAGAGTACGCCGAACATTGCCAATGCCCTCATGCAACGCTACGCCTTCAAACGTATTATCCGACATGAGCCCTATAAAAAAACATCCACATTGAGTTTTTGAAACATACAATCAAAATCTAACCCACCTCGAATATACAACTCCTCTACAGCTACAACGTGACGAAAAATCGCATTCGCAGACTGAACTTCGACGTCGGTAGCAACGTCTATCGTGAGGTCGTGTAATACAGGGAACGCTTTAATCCCTAGGCCAGATTCCTGTGATAAAAGGCCTTTCCAGTCGATGCCCGACCAAGCAGTGAGGGATTGCAAGTGCGTGAAAGCACCAGGTAGCCGTGGGGGTAGATGATAGGGTGGTATAGGATCGGGACCACCATGGCTACCGATGACCAGGGTTTCCAGTTGTCCGAAGTACCGGACTAATGGAGGAGGAAAGTCGACGTCGAATAATATGATTGTTTTCAGAACACTTTTATCAAGATCGAGGCGCTCTTCAGGTGACCATAGAGCGAGCCTGCAGCATTGTAGGTCGAGATAAGTAAGCTTGGGCGCAGAGATGATGGGTAATAATGGTAGCTCGAGGATGCCACTCATCCGCATGTGAGTTAGATTCCCAGATGCAAGGTACTGCCCAATGAGGGAACGATACCCAAACACATCAGGTCGAGATAATCCGTAATTGATGAGTCCTCGCCTGGCATGGATAGTGATATCGTGGACGTTGGGGAGGTGCAGTAACGGCTCAAGGCAAGCATCCAATGCCTCGTCGTACTCCTCCACAGCAAAACCTTGATGGGTAACCGAAATCTCCTTGATGTATTTCTGTAAGGAAGGATTACCACTTAATATCTGCGCCAGCCTCCGTACTTGGGCTTTCGCCTGCGCAGTACACCATTTCAAATCGAGGTCGCGGAATATGTGTTTTTGACAAAAGGGCACAAAATCACGGCATACGAGGCTACAAGTGAGTAAATCCTCCTTTTCCAAGGTAAAGGCCACTGTGTCGATAATAAGACCAAAGATTTCAAGCGGTAGTACAGGTTCCATAGATGATGGTCAGAGTCAAAGTTGTGTTGATCAAAGCCACAGAACAGTGCTAATCCGAGTAGTTCAACTACACAAATTATGTAATTTATTCGATTATTTAAGTACTCATGGTCTCGATTCCGTTCAAGGCATCTCGCAAAATCAATCGAACAATAAAAAGTGAAAAAAAAATGTAAAAAGTATACAATCAATCACCCAAAAACATATCTTGACCCCCACCCGATTTGAACGGATGACCCTGAGGAAGCTCCGAACCCATGACCGAAGTCAGGGATTGCTGGAATCTCATACTCTACCACTGAGCTAGGGGGCCGATGGGAGAACTTGACCGTTGGGTGCTATGTTACACCGAGCCTTGTAACATACTATATCCGTCGCTTCACGAGTTCGAAATCCCACCTGGCCCTGATCAATTGATCATCGCGGGCCCCATAATTATTTTCCTCAGATTAGAGACGAGATTCGCACACCACAAACTTGAATCCAAGCTCATTTCGGTATTTATACCTCCCAAAGTAAGTATCTAGATCCCAATTGTCTTTCTACTCACTTCCGTCAAATAATTAATCGAACACTCGAGTTTTTTTTTTCATCTCTTCAAGTTTTGTCAATGTGCAGTCATTCATGAAAGAAAAATGTCATTTGAACAGGTCATTTACACGTGTACAAAAACCAATTCAACGCTTTTTCTACGTATCTGCAATCTTACGCTTTTCAAGCTAAAGGGAGGACGTTTAGAAAGAGAGCGTGGCACCGGCACCGCTGACGGAGGAGCGAACGCTGCCGCTGGAGACGAGGCTGTAGCCGTAAGGAACGCTGTTGAGGGTGCCAGAGGGGGCGGTGTTGGCACCTCCGCCAAAGTCGTTGCCGCGAGCGACAGCGTAGCCACCGTCGGTGGAGTAGAGGGGCTTCTTGCAGTTAGAGAAGACGTTGTTCTCGACGAGGAGCTGAGCGCCTGTACATCGAAGACATTCCCGTAAGCTATCCGTATAGTTATATCCAAGTCGAAGGTATAAGCGATGACTTACCGACACGGGTGTTGATACCGTCACCGTTGTTCTCGAAGAGGTTGTTGTAGATGTGGCCTTTTCCGAAGCGGAACGAGGGGGTACGGGAGTTGACGTTGGAGAAGACGTTGTATGCGTAGGTGACGGTGATCTTGGTATCCTCAGAGCCGTTGCTGTCAGAGTGACCGACGAGGGAGCCCTTGTAGTGGTCGTGGAGCCTGCTGTAGCTGACGGTGATTTCAGTGCATCCGTGGGTGATATCGAGGAGGCCGTCGTAGCTAATTATCCAAATTAAATCTGGTCAATACTTGACAACTTGAGTGTATTTCGAAAAGAGACCCACTAGTCCTTGTCGTGCGAGAGATCACTCCAGAGGTCGACGTGGTCAACCCACACCTTGGAGGCGTTCTGGATACCGATAGCATCACCAGCGTCAGCGAGGACCTTGTTGATTTTGAGGTTACGGATGATGACGTTGGATGCGTCGAGGACACGGAGACCGACGCCGTTCAAAGCTAGTAGAATTCGATCGAGGTAAGCATTTTATTCAAGAGCGAGCCCAGACAAACCAAGCATATATACTCACTAGCGCCCGACTTGCCAAGAACGGAGGTGTTGCTTCCAACGCGGACAACGGTGTTTCCGGTGATCGTGCCTGTAAGAGTTTGGGTTGCATTCAGTATGTGAAATAATGATATGAAGTGGTATCGTTTTACTCACCAGAGATGATGACGATCTTCTTGCCCGTTCCTGAGACTGCAGCGGTAAGGGCATCGAGAGTGCTGACGGTTGTCACGGTTCCTCCAGAACCACCAGAGGTGCTGGGTCGCAATGTAAGCGCGCAGTCTAACCACAAAATTACACTAAACTTACCCTCCGTTGAGGGTAGCATAACCGATGTTGGCAGTGTCATTAGGGCCAGCGCGCTTTTCGAGAGGACTTCCCTGTATGTAGAGAAAAAAATTGCCCAGATTAGCTCGGCGCCAATCATCATCATCACCAAGACCCAAGCATCCATGCACGTACCGAAACGACTGAGAACAGGGCAAGAGCGAGAACGGAGAATATCCACTTCATGTCGAAGCTTTCGAATTCCTTGGGGGTTGGTTACAACTGAGGACGGTTGCTGATCTGGAATAGGGGTCAGATTGTGAGGTTTTTATAGCTCAAAATGCGGAAAATGCACGGAGGATGAGGTGGCTTGACACCATGATGACGGCCCGGGGAATGGCAGGAGCATGCAAGCAAGTGGCATCGCTTGTTATGTTGGTCACAGTGTAGTAGATAGCATCATAGATCACATTATGGGGCATTTCGATTGTCAGGGGACATACAAGAGTGAACAAAGTGCCATCCTCGGACCGCCAGATCCTACGAGGTTGGAACGCATTAAGCATAGAATGTTAAGAATAAAAACAGACACCTAGAGAGAGACCACTATACCATCGAATATGCTGGAAAATCGCTGGTTCTTTCTGTTCGCATCGAACGCGTGCTTAATTTTGGGAATTAAAGTGGGTTTAATCATCTATGCCAGCACCTCTTGCAGCATTCATGCGGGGAAGTCCAAAAGGCTATTATCTGATCTGCACCCGTATTCTATCGGAGAAATGAACAATCGAAGAGTAACCGAGCGTGAAGCTCACAGCGATGATACTTAGGCAGCGGTAGACGAATGCATACTGATGTACATGTATCCCGCAGGTTCTCGTTGAACTACTGCAAAGTAATGCAGCGGTTTGCATTGAATCATTCCGGCCCTTTCATGCAATTTACAGAGGTCACTGGAGTTAGCTCAGTGCACTCGAAGAACCGATCAGCCAAAGTGGAGTAGAGAGTGGTGTAACATGAGCTGTCAAAGATTCGGCATTACGCGAATAGAAGCACCGGAGAATCTCAATCAGACGCCCGCAACCGCCTACAAGTCACCTGCTCGTGAATGATGGTTCGAAGTACCTCTTCAATGAATTCGTTTAATAATTAAGGCTATTCTTTAGTTTGTTAGAGCGTTTTTGCTTTGTTGTGATACTTCTTTTCGGATTATTGTCTCATCGACTACTAGAGTGCCAAGATAACTTCAACAACCTGCATATTCATTCGAAAGACGACTCTGACGGCTGACCAGAGGTTATATATATTTGTGAGCTTCAGAACAGATCTTATATCCGACGCAACGGACATAACATCCCCGAATTTTGTCAGCTCATACAACACACGCACTAATGAGGCGTATCGTCAGATTCGTCACTTTTTTTTGGTCATACCAAATTTCTTGTAGGTGTATTGCCTAGTATTTGATCAGAGAAAAAAACCTTAAGTGGATGCCAAATTTTAAGGTATACTTCGGATGGGCTTAGAAACAAAGGTTATTTGGACACACAAGAACTAAAGACTTTCCTTGGAGATGTGGGGTGAAAGTTAAAAACGATTTTCCAAAAACTTGCGCAAGGCCCCGGACCGCGACGAATCTCGATGTGTGTGTATCCATCATCACACGTTAGAAAGATGCGATATTGGGCATTCTGTCCAATGAACATCGTCTGTGATTCAGGAGTTGTCATTCAATGCACCGAGACCGGGCCGTAGGGGAGGAATGTCCATCCTGTCTTCCTACTGATTTCTGAGCGCGTTTATTGGATGATGCTCTCGTGAGGATCCTTAGATAGGACCAGATGCATTCATTGCCGTATCTTCTAACTAGAGAGAGGATCGCTCAACAAGTTCGAGTTTCATCTGTGAATCTGGGTGGTCAGTCGGGAAGTCCTGGCCTTGTTGGATCAATGCGGTCAATCAAGCAATTTAAAGCGGTTTAAATTGATGGACAGACTTTTCAATGTCCACCAACGGAGAAAAGCTCACTAAATCCAGGACTGAATGTGAAGGTTAATCACTTCTGATTAACCAAGCAATTCGATTTCATACTTGCCCCTACAAGTTTTTCCAGAGGACCGGACCGCCACTCAAAGGTCATTCCGGACTCCACAGTTCTCATTGTTGGGTATTCTTTAAATTCCGAGTGGTAGTCGCTCATAATACCAACCAGGATGGACTGGTATGCAGTTACAGTCTGCAGAAGAACAGATAAGTGCGTGAAATAAAATAAGTATGCATAAACCATACAATAGCTAGCCCTCACAGACGCTGCATAAACAGCCCATTGACAACCTAATTAAAGTCAGGAGAACAGAACTGAGCTTAATTTCTCCGCCATCAAAGAAAGAGTCATCTTCATTGGATTGGTCGCTCTAATTTCTAAAATGCTCTGTTTTGTCGCTTGAAGGCCGGGCCGCCCCTGTAGTGTGATATCTGTTAAACACTCGACATTATCCGGGTTCATAACCTCCACGTCATTGAAGAAGAAAGGAATACGCGGGGTAGAATTGGTCTGCAAAGCTTATTTGAAAGATATCGCGGATATGTGGGGAATGGACGGGCCGCGAGCACTGACAACATCCCTAGCATCAAACAAATTAAGCATAGCAAATAATTTAGACGGATATACGACAAACTGTGGTGTCATACTACCATTCAAGATCATGCTGGTCGTTGGATCTCAAATAACTTCACTCCATCTACTTTCCTCCCATACCAACGATCCCACAGAGTCCTGAGTCCAGCCTCTCCATCTTTTTCCGCGGTATTCTCGAAAATGTTTTCGTGAATGGCAAACATATCGCGAATCTTTTGTGCTGTGTTGGGCATGATGGGTTCCAGGCAACCTCCCACAACTCTGACCGCCTCTAGACCAACGAGTCGGGTTTCAAACACGGTTTGAGCGTCACAAGAAGCCGACCATGGTGCAATCTCTGTTACACCTTTGTTCGCCTGAAGTAAGAAAAACATTAATTTGAGTGAGCAACAATCCATTATGTGGGCTTACATATTTGAGCACATGTATGATTTCGTCAAGAGCGAGGGCAACTTCCCAACTGTCCATATGGACTTGGACTTTTCCTGGTAAGGCACGGACGAGGGCCAACAGGTTTGCGTTGTACTCTGTTTCCGAAGGCGTAGTACCATTAAAAACATGGCGAATGGCAGGCGACAGCGAGTTCATCCCATCCGCCAATTCAACGCCTTCCGCACGTTTGGTAATCTTCTTGGATGTGATCCTCAGAAGATAATTTCCTAGCTGAGATTGAATTTCTTGCGAATGATTGTCGACTTGACGTTCCGACCAGTCTAAAATAAATATAGATTAGACGCACAAATAGACGTAGGATTTGAAGGAAGTGACTAACCAACATCACCCCGCCATCTCCCACCAATGCGCATGAGGTAGTAGCGAACAAGATCGACGCTCCACTTATCCATAGACGCCAATGGATCTGCGACGTTTCCGAGGGATTTGGACATTTTCTTCTGCTCAGATGTCCAATGAGCATGGGTCAGGATGGTACGAGCAAGTGGGATTCTGGGAGGGGACGAAATAGATGACGAGGAAGGCGACGATAGGGCAAGAAGAATAGCGGGTAGATAAATTGCATGGAACCTCAAAATATCTTTTCCAATGATTTGGAGGTCTGCTGGCCAGCCTTCTGGTAGTCCAGGCTGGTCACTGGAAAGACTCGCCCATGGATATCCAGACCCAGATAGATAAATGAGAAGTGCGTCAAACCAGACATAAACTGTGTGCTGTGGGTCTCCTGGAACCTGAACACCCCACTCAAGGCGTGAGCGAGGGCGGGATATTGAAATGTCGGCGAGTTCCGGAAGTACAGAGGAACTTGTGGATTCAGTCGTTGCACCTAGCATCTGAAGCACATCGTCGCGGTACTGAGGGGGGTATACACTTGTTGTATTTGACGAGTAATGTGATATTAACGCGTCCCGGAAGGAGGAAAGTCGGAACATGTAATTTTCCTCCGAGCACCATTCAACCACAGCGCCAGTTTCAAGGGAAGTGGTAATCTGTTCCCCTTTTGCGTTGGTAGTAGTGGTGACTTGTGAGTCGGTGTAAAAAGATTCATCTGTGATCGAATACCACCCAGAATATTTTCCCTTGTAGATGAACCCTTTGGAATCCAGTTGTTTCTACAGACACATCAGGCTCGTTCAATCAGCAGTATGCCTGAATGAACATACCCAAATATCATGAACGGCGCGTTTATGATTCGCGTCTGTAGTACGCATAAAGCACGTATTGCTTATGTTGGCTTTCTTCCCTAAATCCTTGAAGAAATATTAGACCTTTTCGGTTGAACAACTTCCTCACATACTCGAAAGCGTTGACTCAACGAGTCACAAAATTCTTTCTCCCTTCCAGCCTCACCAAAATGAGCCCTTGATGCTTTCTGTATTTTCAAGCCATGCTCATCTGTTCCTGCGAGAAAGCGAACATCACGGCCTTGGAGTCTGTGATACCGTGCAAAAACGTCTGCTGTTACCAATGAATATAAGTGTCCGATGTGTGGTGACGCGTTTGGGTAGAATATTGGTGTTGTTATATAGTAAGGCTTAGTCGAAACATGCCGATAAAGACCAGTTAGGCGTTGTGCCCGACATAGACGCAAAGACGTTGGATGCAAGATGGAAGAGGCGAAGGCTGGCATGCTGGTCATTGGCCGGAACGACGCGCCCACTTCCGTCTCTTTGCTGACTAATATTGGCTGCGATGGGTCTGCTCTTGCTTCTTCTTGCTTCCGTTCCCCATCTTGCTCGTGGTTGGCTCCGAGCTCGTGGCGAACATCCTCTCTGCTTCTAAATAAGTCTCTACTGTATGCAAGAACCCGTTATAATGTCGACATGCTGTACTCAATGGCAAAACTCTGTCCTCCTTTCTGTCAACAGGTTTATCTTCGGATGAGAGGAAGAGGGACACGGGTCATATCCCGACGGTCCGTATGATGTTCGTTGCTGGTTTGTTGAATGGGAACGGGCCTTTGCCTTCGAAAATCCGAGGTTTGCGTGATTGTGTCTCGCTTGTCATGGTTGCATATACCGACTTTCATCCGTGGTAGTCGTCTTGGGATCTGGAGAAAACTGGATTTATAGAAAAGAGACATGCACACATACATTTCGTGCACACCGCGGACGCAAGTTACAGCTCAAGGACCTGCGCCATGCTCTTTCTTTCTCAAAAATTCAAGGCGCTTCGCTTTTTGGCCTTCGTAGCTGTGGCTACACTCAGTAGAGTTGCCTTGGTTGCTGGTGCCGACTCTGATATTAATATCTACACCGACGACTCTCTTGCTCAAGGCTGGCAAAACTGGAGCTGGAACACCGACTTGAATTTTGCTGCGACAGATATCATTTCTGGAACTACAGGAACATCTATCTCTGTTAGGTCTGATGCCTGGTCCGCATTCTCTTTGAAGCTTGAGACAAACTTTGCAGGATATGCTGGACTACGATTTGATATTGCGGTATGTCGTTAATTTATGCTGGCAACGGAGCATCATTCTTATGCTAATATTTGCGACAGGGAGCGCAACCAGAGATACAGTTTTATTTCGAGTCGACAACAGAGGGCCTTTCCTCTCCCAGTATTTCTTTGTCCTCCATAAGCAAAACAGTAACCGCCGACAAGTTCTCTTCACTTCTCATCGACTTCAACAGTCTCCCGGGAACGGGTGCTCAACTTGTGAGTGGCTGAGCGGTCATCACAATCATCTCATACTGTTTCGTGCTAACTGGATGGTACAGGGCCCTGGTAACTGGGACCGCATTAACATCCAAGCTCAAGGAAATGGGGCAACTGTAAGTTACGACTCATTCTTTTGAATGAATTATATCTAACTGTTCGTCACTAGTATCACGTCGACAATGTCGTCATCGTCAAAGTGAGTGCATTACAAGTTCCTAATGTCTAGACTGGTTAAAATACTTAACCTCTTCTCAGGAAGTAGTCATAACTCCCGAATTCCTGAGTGCGGAACCCTTGACAAACAGCATCGTTGCAGTCACGACGAAGGGCAACGTCAATCTTTCAGATGTAAAGGTTTCTCTGAATGGCAGGGTAAGCATATGAACATGAACATTCATCGCTCAAAAGTCTTTAGTGACGCTTTTCTCAATAGGCTGTTGGCATCGTCAGCAACACTTCATACGTCCCCGTTGACACTCCAGCCAGAAGCATCACCTACTTCAATTTGGCAACTCCCTTCGCTGCTGGTAACCTTGCTATCCGTGCTGGTAACACCACTTTCTCGTACACTCTTCCAAAGACATCTGGTGTCAGGTATTCATCCTCCATATATAGCTCATGGCTTCCTCTAATCTTGCATCCTTGATCGCAGCGTCAACCAGTTCATTAGTACGCCCATCAACCCCCTTGTCTATGGTGTCAATTTCCCCACCACACCTTCCTACATTCAACACCTGGGTGTCACCAACTCGCGATGGGGAGGAAATGCAGTAACCGCTTACAATCCCTTTGGCCATTTCACTAATGCCGGTGCTGATTGGTACTTTGAAAACCGTGGCAGTGATTCAGCAGACGACTGGATCGGATGGGTTAAGGGTTCTGGGTCTGCTGCTCTGCTTACTGTCCCGGCGTATGTGTTCATTTCCCTTAAATTTCCAGTGACTGATCGCTGTGTTGTAGTCTTGACTGGGTGGCTAAGGATACATCGTCGTACTCATACCCCAAAACGATCTACCCAGGTACGGTGACACCGGTTTGAAGTAATGGCGCAACCTTACCAATTGATTTTAGACCAGCAGAGGTTTGACCCATACAAGCCTGATGCTGGAAATGGTATGCGCAGTGATGGTACTCCTGTAAGCCCACCCACCGACCCAAGGATTGCTTACACTGCCTGGAACACGACGTTAGCCAAGCAGTGGCTTGCTGGTTTGAAGAACAAGCCCGACATCCTCGCTATCGACAATGAAATTGAAATCGCTCATGCTACGCACCAAGATATGCACCCTGAGTGAGTCATCCTTTTATCTGACAGTTATCATACTCAACTTGAGCTTCGGTTAGACCCATGTCTTACGATGAAGAACTTTCACGAGTTGTAACCTTTGCAAAGGCTGCCAAAGAAGTTTACCCGAATATTGCTGTAGCTGCTCCGTCTACGTGTGCTTGGTGGTTCTGTATGTCTCTTTTTTTAATCATTACAGGAAGCCGCTGACCTTAATAACAGATTGGACAAGTGTTGTTGGATGGAACGACACGGCCGCTCATGGCAACGTTGATTTCTTGCCCTGGTTCTTGGGAGAGATGAAAAAGGCAGAGAAAACCGCTGGAAGGCGTCTTCTGGACTACCTCGATATCCACTACTACTTCCAAGCTGATACCAGCTCAAACACCGACGAAGCCAAGGCACTCAGGTTACGTGCTACTCGCAGTCTCTGGGTATGATGTACTCTCGATGTTATATGGACGCGACTAATTTGGTTTTAGGACCCAACGTACGTTGACGAATCATGGGTCGGTGTCGAACCCCAACAAAACCACCAGCCCAACCCTACGAAGATTAACCTCATCCCGCGCTTCAAGACCCTGATCAACAACCTCTATCCTGGTACCAAACTCTCAATCAGTGAATGGAGTTCTACCAATGACGAAGACATTACTGGTGGTTTGGTCACCGCCGACATGCTAGGTATCTTCGGAAAGTACGGGCTTGACAGCGCTCAGTACTGGGCAACTCCCAATGAGCTGGGACCTGTTGGGTTGGCGTTTTGGCTATACCGAGGGTATTGTGCTTCATACCCTTACATCGTGAATTATGCATACTGATTTGTTGGCTTGTCTGGATAAAGATATGGAACGTACTTTGGCAGCAGGAGTGCCCAGGTCAGCCTTACCAACCCCAACCCAAACATCTTCAGCGTCTATGCTGGAACACAGAATGGCAAGGCTACGCTTGTTATTCTCAACAAGGACCCCAAGGCCGTGCAAGCGTTTGCCCTCAATGGTGTACCCGCTGGTTCGTATTTCGTTCGCCACTTCGGTGGTAGTGCTGGTGTTGCCAAGTGGCAGGTGAGTAGTTTGGCTACTTCGAAAAGTTAAGGGATACTTATATTGTTGAACCTTGTAGACGACGACAACTCTCAGATCTACCAGCTACATTGCTGTTCCCCCTTACACAGCATTGT
>NHTK01005714.1:0-14183 GCA_002938355.1 Panaeolus cyanescens | reverse complement strand
CAGTAACATTCACCCACGGAGTCTGAACCTTAACTAAGAAATAGAATCCTTCGCCTATGTTTTCGATCGTCTTGAGTTGGCAACGAGTATCACCTGTACTTACAATTTTCCATTCCTCATCCAGAACCCCTTCCCGTCCCAATGCGCAATGCCCCATGCATATGAGCTTCATCAGAGCACATTCCTCGCTTGAACCACGTGTAGGGACGCCGGAGCAACTTCGTCAAGTCGTTCATTGAACTGAAAGTTTTCATCAAGTTCCGCTTTCCACCGTTTACCAAAGTTTTACCCGCGTCTCGCCACCAGTAGAAGAAAAGAAATGGACCAGAATTGCTCCTTGGACCGTATATTTACCTTTGCTGGGTGTATTCCGGCTCACCTTTTCCGGTAATCCGTCCAGAAGAGTGGTCCGAGTCCAATGCCCCTGTCTATAGTTCTTCTTGCTCAATGAAAGGTTTCTGATGCCATTCCTGATTTACATTTATTCCGCACCATCAGAGCAAACTGAATCGGAACCATGGTGTCCTGGTGAATCATATGCAATCGTGCGTTGCAGAGCTCAACTTATCCATCAGGACGGTGATTGCAAGCTTAGTTATCCACGCAGCTTCTCGTCGAATTTCGAGAAATCGGCTGCATTTGGACCAATAAATACCTTTATCTCTCACTGAAGTGTGGTTAACGAGCCATAAAAGCGAAGTGCCGGGCCTGTGCCGTTTTGTGTTTGTCATTTGGAACTCTATCACTGGGGATACCTCGATGACGTGAGGAAAGACTACTAGAGAATATTATTATAGATATGTAGCCTAAGATAAAAGATATACAAGAATAAATCAAATCTTCCAAAAGTCTATACTGGCTGCAGCGCATTCAAAAGGGAATTCGCCACCCCAACTACTGACGTCGGCGAGACTTTCGTTCACCGCGCATCGCAGTTCATTACGAGCTTCACGTGCTGATGAAAAGTCAACGACGCGACCACCTTCGATTTCTTCTTTCGAACTCTGGGAAGTCGTTGATAAGCTGAAGAGCACAAAAAATTAGGACGAGGGAAACCTACTTGAATGGCCTGACCAATATCAGAATCAATAACGGCAAGCATTTCCGCCATATCTCCATCTTCTTCCCACCGTAGACCAATCGTAGCTCGGACTATTGACGCTAGAACGTGAAGACTAGCAAAGCCCATTCCAGCTCCATATAGTGATCGTGCACGCGTCAAAGCATCATGGAGAGGTGGTAGAACAGCACAAGGTAGATCCCTGGTCTGCTTGCGGAAAAGCTGGTAGGGTGAGGGAAGATTCTTCGAGTAGGTTTGGTGCAGACGCAATCGTGCAGCATCGGTAAATGCTGGGGTCATGCCTGGGGGTCCAGTCGCAAGGAGACTCCGTATGATAGAGCGAAGGCTAGAGAATGGATGTCAATGACAATGGTTCTACACATCAATGGACGGGCACGTACTCTTCAGCATTTGCATTCGCGATGAATGTGTCGACCATAAGATTTCTAAAAGACGTTGAGCACCCTTGTGGATAAGAGATAAAGGAGCACTGACACATGTCCTAGAGCAGGACGGCTATCTGCATGTCGGTAAATTACTTCAGGAGCTGGCATGTTGATGATGAGCTTTGTGCGATGATGTGTGGAAGCGGTGGGTGGTTCTGCTCGATGTGTCCACTCTCATAACGAATGGCTTCTTTTATAGGCCCCTCGAGCTCTAAGAGCATCAGGGTTAAGAAACCACTGAGGCGGGATCTTGAACTCGAAAACTTTGCGAGAGAAGATACATCTCAGGCATCGAGATCTGGGGGTCACTAACGTAAAATTCGGAAGTAATAAGAATTGCCGGAATATAAGCTGATATAAGATATTTGTATCGGGCAGCTTGCGGTGGCACCCAACCAGGTTCGGCCGTTGGCCTGCCAGGGTCGAACCTGAACTGCTTGAACTTCGTTGTCACATTGAGTTGAGGATGCCGGTGCAAACCACTCTCAAGTTAACTGCAGACCAGTTTATCTCCTAATATCCTCAGTCATTATATGATACTACGGAGCTGTACGGTGTAACAACTGTTCGCCGGTGCATGCATCTATAAAATCCAGACTCAGAGCTTCATACGAACCCCATTGAAATGCCTTCCTCTACCTGTGAAACCTTCGATTTGGGCCCCTTTGTCGTTCCACGTGTTTGGACAGGACTTTGGCAATTATCTAGCAATGCCTGGGGCAGTGCTTCTGTTCCAAAGATCCGTAAAGGAATGCGACGTTATGTAGACCAAGGGTATACAGCGTTTGGTAAGTTGTAACCATGGCTCGCTATGCTCATACGTTGTGCTAACCACGTTCGCAGATATGGTATGGTTTCTCCACTTTGATATGTTTACTCTGAATCTGAGAGTTTTTCGTTTTATCTACAGGGTAAGATACGCCCAATACCTCATATATCAGCTTTTGCTAACCTTGACTTCGCAGCCGACCACTATGGTGGTGCAGAAATCATTTTCGTACGTTCCTTCTTCATGACATTCGTATATTCTCTAAAGTGTCTTGTTTTACTCAGGGGCAATTCAAGAACTCGCTTCCGTCTCCTGGTGCAGTTATCGGTGCGACAAAGTGGTGTGTTTTTAAACGCATCATCCCAACACGTAGCGTGGTCCGCGCAGCTGTTATCGAGAGGATGGAGCGTATGAGAAGCAGACAGGTGGACCTCCTCCAGGTATGTACAAGCAGTCACATCCTCTTCACAGATCCTAAATTATCCTCAGTTTCATTGGCAAGACTATTCTGATAAGAACTATCTCGCCGCCCTCAATTATTTGCTGGAGCTCCAAGACGAGGGACTTATAGCCTCGATAGGCTTGTGCAACTTCGATACAATCAGATTGGACGAGATATGCACCCAACTGGGCCCTGGAGCCATCGTTTCAAACCAAGTCCAGGTATGCCAGGCATACCCCTAACCTAAGTTTAGGATATTGACTGCGCCCGTGTATAGTTTTCCATAATCGATACGCGACCTCTTCATGGAATGGCGGACGTTTGCGAGAAGCATGGTGTGAAGCTTCTGACCTATGGAACTTTGGTACATTTATAAAGACATCTCATTTAAATAGGAACTGACCATCTTCTCAATTCAGTGCGGGGGATTCCTTGCCGACAAATGGCTAGGTGCACCTGAGCCTGATTCGTATTCTGAGGAAGTGAAGCTCACCCCTTCGCAAAGAAAGGTTCGCTTTTCTTGATTATGATAATTCTGGAACGCTAAACCTCATTGCACTTTAGTATCTTGATATGATAGTTAAAGCTTGGGGAAACTGGGATTTATTCCAGACTCTTTTGCTCGTCCTACGTCGCATAGGAGACCGCCACAATCGCTCCATTGCCAACATCGCAACACGTTGGGTTTTAGATCATCACTTCGTTGGAGCCGTAATTATTGGTACGTCTATTCGAAACTGCACTTCTTTATGACCTCACCTAGTACCAGGTGCGCGCTTGGGACTTTCTGAGCACCCTGAGGAGAACCACCAAGCGTTTGGGTTCAGACTCAGCTCTCAAGACAACGAAGCAATCGAAGCCGTTTTAAGACGATCAAACAGTCGTACCATTATTACGAGCATTGGTGATTGCGGCGCAGAGTATAGATAGCCGTTTCGTAGTAGATTCGACATTACAATGTATATAATCTTTCTCTAATCGACCTTGGATATTGTGAAGGGAACTTTCGAACCTCTGGAATGAACTTGTCATCGAAATAGGTCCGGTCAGCCGAATGAGTTCGACTTGGTTTGGACCGTACGGGGCCGACCTGGATGGCGATCTAGGTCATTTCCGGCATTCAATTTGGACAATTGAAGGAGAAGAAAGTGATTCTTGATCCGTTTGCCGATCTAGGCGCCTGGCTAAAAACTACCCTGGAGACTTGACGTCGGCTGCGTTGAACAACACGATTCATCTTAGCCAAAATTACCACCGTTGTTGGTCTCTAGACTTGTTGAAAAACTCAATAAGATTTCATAAGCTACGAACCACCGCATTCCGCTACTGAGGTGAGAACAGCGCCTTGCTGTCCCCATGTCACTTTCCAAGTGAGACGGACCCGTTGCTAGTGAGAAAATACTTGCTGGGGCCCGGAAATCATCCTGACAACAATTCCGGTAATCTTAACAATCTTATAGGCAAATGACGGTGCCGGAGTCCTAAGGACTAATCACAAGTACCAGTGCTAGAATCCCCACGTCTTGTTCGGGCCCAAGTCAAATGAAAGTTGCGTATCAGCGATCAGTCCACTCAGTCGAAGCAGGAAAAATACGTATTTGGAGAATACTCATTGGATCCACATATGCAAAAAATATTTTGTCTTTAGCAATGGACAATGTGGGCGTCCTTCCATGGCTATGCTCTTAACAGGAGCTCCTGTAAGAACAATGGATAATGCTGACGAGTAATTAGACTGAACGACTAATAATCATCTCAGCAATGAGCATCCTTCGGTCAGGGTAGGGAGTTCGAATGAGGCTTGACGGTCTAGTTCTAACGTTATAATTACACTTAGCCCAGCAGCTGCGCCAACGAGGCTCCTACGGGCAACTAAGGATATTTGATGAAGGGTCTGGTTATGATTTGGTGTAATCATCAGATACTAAACCCCAATGCTCAGGGCCAACAAGATGACCTACGCCCATTTTAAGCTCAAAACGAGACAAATGACTTGAACAATTCTCGATGTCGGTTGACATTTTAAATTTCAACTCAGCCTACATCCATATAGCAGCTCATTGGTCGAAGCTCGAGAAAAATAGCCTTAATCGAGTGTATCTACCCCTGCTGAGTGACACTTCAACTCGATAAGTAATTGAGCACTGACGGTATCTTGTCAATGTAAGGACCCTTCACGAGACTTTTATGAAAGGAGCCGGAGTCGCATCTGAGTTTAAAATTAAAAGGCTCCGAGCAGGAACCCGACCGAGGTACTGTTTAAGGCATAGCCGGGCAAACTCAATAGGAGCTTTTGACCTTTGGATACTCTGGGGATACTATGATGCAATATGTAGTAGTTGGAGAGGCAGACCCAATTGCAAACGAACTACGGGTTAAATTTAAACTCAGAGGGAAGCCTCTCTGATCCAACGATTTAAATCAAGGAAGAAAGTGGCGCGACAGATGCCCAATCCAGGGAACAATTTGCCACATTACATCTATCAAATGACCTTAAAGTTCTTCCTTTGTACAGATTGCAGGACGGGGTCTGAAATTGGTTTTCAGTCAGTGAGAGTTATTAGAAGCTTATTCGGAGGTCTTGAGGTCTCGCCGTCACAAGGCTCACATTGACTTTATGGAGCTCCCGAACTTTACTTTCAACGACCCACAAAGAGGCAAAAATACACATAGCCCCTGATCAAGAAAGTCTGGTGGTTGATGAAGACGACTAAATGTGATGGACTCGGGAAAGACTACCCCGTCGCCAGAAATTCCAGAAAAGAGTCCATGCTGCCAAGATAACCCCGGCGGAACAAAATCGAAGGTTTACTCTGGGCATACAAAGTACATACCCTACGCAATTCGACATCGATCGAGCAGAGTAAGTGTTCTGAGGCTTTCAACTCCGTCGCAATTGAAGCCATACAAGCGATCATCATGATCTGCGGAGCGAATGTGAACGCTTGGCGAATAACGCTTGAATAAGAGGTACAGATACCTTATCGCTCTGAGCATCGACGTATTCCTTCATAAAATACTGGTGTCTAACTCCACGATTACTCTGCAGAAGATCATCAGATTCCACGGGAATTCTATCAAGAAATCACCCAGTCGTACCCTGACATGTGAATGAGAGATAATCCTTGTCTATTCATCCTGTCTGTAAAAGGATAAAGCCTTTTTACAATGCATATGGCTCATGGGCAAACCCGGAAGCGTGTTGTGATTGATGATGCAGAAACCCCATATTTAGCGGATGATGGAGCGGAATTTAGACGCCCTTTCTTCAGTGCTTCGAGCCGCGGCCGTGTTGTCTGTTTCCATAGATCGTCCTAGAGTGTATTGAAACCCGTCAGTCTTTTTTTAACCAGTGGTTAAGCCATACGTCTGTGTGCACGGCAGAGCTTATTTTTGGTGGCCCGTGCAATCTATTCAGATCGTGCGAGTCGCACCTGCCGTTTGGCAATATGTTGCCAAGTTTTAGCTTCCAAAAAAACACACACGAACGGAGAGCTATCTTCTTGAATGCAGAACGTATGAAAGGCGACAGGATGCCATGATCCACTTCATGTCCGTGGCATGTCCAGGCTGCCTTACGGGAAGCGTGGTGCCTTCTTGCGCGAATCTGCCGTTCTCAGACTATATATTCAACCGCTTAGCCTCTATTACAATTAAAAATAGTTACAAAAGGCGAGTTGGATAGTATTCAATATCTAGTAGACTGTAACTTTGTTCCTCAGGTGCAGTTCGAAATTCCCCCGCGCCGCGTAGTTCCAGCTGAACGTTAAATGTAACATAATCTTTCCGATCATTAAACCCACTCATGCTAACAACAAAAAAAAGACTCGTGACAAGGAGAAGCTTGGAGGATTTGAGCTGGGTAGCCAAATCACCGCGGGCTTGGTGTCCATACGTCACACTGCAAACCAAAGAGTGTTGCCACAGAATCTCTACATCTACGACGATATGTCAGTCAAGATTATAGCCGGCGGCAAGGTCAATTATCGGAAGCTTGACATGACAGACAAGCATGGAGTTTCCAAGGATTGCACTTTCGTGAAAACAATGTATGTCAAGCAAGATACGAGGCCTCGTGGGTTGTTCTGCGTCAACTTAAAGTATGATAAGTAAGTATCAGGAAGCCATGAGTCCCGCAGAACCACCATTCGAAAATTACAAAAACGTGAGCATCACGAAGATCCCGTCGGAGATAGAGGATTAGGAATGTGACAGACCTCTTGGGCTCGCCTCGAGCACCTCTATCTTGAGAATTCACAATTGATTCTATACAGGTCCAGTCCAGGACGAGCTAGCCCTGAGTAAGCAAATTGGTTCACACTCGAATGCGCGTCGTACTACTGTAAACGTGAAGGCGGAGCAAGGCAGTTCGGACGAGACGGAGCTTTCACATTGAGGCCGTGGATTGTCAAAGTTGTTCTGGAAGATTACTTTCCAGTCATCTCAGATAAAAACGTGATGGGGCAGATGTTTAATTCCCAGCTGCCTCTGAGTAGGGGAGTCGTCGTCAACGAGGAACTCACGCCAAGGAATGAGAAACTTGCACAGGAACTGCCGTATACTTTTAGGCTTACCGCCATGCGTGCTGGTCAGGGTAGCGTGAGCAAGAGATACTCACCCACTTTGATTCCGTCGGCGGTCATTGCTAAATCTTGTCAATGAATAAGGTTGAAATAAAGGTGAAATTCCGCCACGTTCGCGAGAACGTTTTAGGAAATGACGTTTCGTCGACCACAATATCAACATACCCTCCAAAGTTGCTAAAACTTAAACTCTGAGCGTCCAGTGCATCTTTGATACACCTATGGAGACTTTGCAGAAAGGCACACACTAAGCGAAAACGGCTTCGTTGGCTTGGGGATCCCACCGTACGACAGTTCCTGTCGCGCCGGCTTTCGGCGTTTTAACATTAAAAGATGAGCGCTGAGTTTTGAGCTTGGGTGGCCAGACTGGGTAATGCGTGTAGCCACTCTTTACCCAACCTTCACTCGAGGCTTCAGGAGGCGGCGGTCGTTTCAAATTATATTCATTAGTTATCGCAACGACGGATTGGGATGCCAATAGCATATCGCAGGAGGTAATAGGATGATGTGAATCGGAGAAATGCATTAATTTGGTAGTCAGAAAGAAATGACCTTAAGATATGATTACTTATCAAGAACAAGGAGAGAGGAGGCCACCCATTGTCAGCATTAGAATGAGGGCGCCCTCACGGGCCAAAGCACAGAAGGGCTACACGGCATTGTCCGATGCGGCATGTCGGCCGCACACACATTGTTCGAAGTCTCCTGCAGTGGTCAAAGGGGCGCGTTTAGCATATAAATCCATTCAAAGATTTGAAGAGAGTACCTTGTTTTCTCCACCCCTTCTCTAAGCTACTATGAGCCTCATCACCAACCCTCTTACGGAGTATCTGAAATGCCCCACCAAGGTCCTGGCGACCACTGAGATGAAAAAAATGCCAGGCGGAACCGGTGTTTTGTTCGATATCTGGAGTGATGGGCAAGGTACTGAATGGTTGGTTTGTAAGGCCATTCCAAAGGAGCGCGCAACGGAGTCTCCGGAGGGTGTTCTCGAATGGTTTCATTCCTACAAATACCAAGACATCGGCGTTTACAGCGTTTACAGACTGAACCGCACAGTGCCCCGTTCAGATCTCCCATCTAAAGAAGGATCTGTAGTGTTCAACATAGATAATAGAGCGCAGCAGTCCGGCTCACATCTCCGTCAGCAACAAGTCATTACTCGAAGGCCTCCATTGAACGGCTTACTCATTGCTGGGATTCGAAAGACGATTAACGATCATCTCAAGAAACTCAGACTAAAGAGGAAGGAGCCTGACATGACTGACATGCTTCCTATCGATAAGCTGGAGATTGAACCGCGTGCAAAGCGAGCGAGACTCGATTTAACCTAGATGATTTTCAGTCATAGTAGTAAACCTTCGCTGCGGACCCCTGCTGAATAATGACATTATGTTCATTTTATCTGTTATCGATGTTTCATGTTCATCTTATGTGAAGAAGCCATATCAAGGCTGTATATAATGCCCGCCCATGTATATGCTCCACTTTATAGTTCAATGTTATTGTTTATCAATTACTGTGATCAATTTATACGTATTGTCTTCTGATAAGAACTCATTTATCCGACAGTTATGTACATGCTTTCAAATTTTTGTCTGACACTTATGTGTCACGGCATTAAAATCCCGCTCAGCACTTACTGCTCACAGAGCCATTGGGTCGAGGATGTCCACAAGGATTCCAACGGTAAAAAATCGGGGACCACGTAGCGGAAAGGCGCCCATAGCAGTGGTTGCCATCTAAACATTGTCCGCCTGCCGCCGGCACGACTCTCACCCGCCGCTGACTACGTGCTGTGCGTGATGCCAACACAACATACATAGGCGTCTATAAAGTGGCGCCCCTCGGAAGGGGCCTCACTGTCACAGTTGACGTTTCATGTCACAGTACAGACACCGAGAGCCATCCTCCTGATTCGCTTTCTTCCATCTTTTGAAGCTGAACTGGCGCAAGTACAAGAATAGCATGCGAGACCGGTAACAAGCGGGCCATTTCCACCTACACCAGATCAAGCTGCACGGTGACCTCTTTCATCTCCTCCTACTAAGACCCCGAATGATGGCAACGGCGATTCACACTCTGTCCTGATCGATGCTTCACGGGCGCGATGATTTGCTTCCGCTTTAGCCTCACGATGCTTCTTGAATAACACTTGCAAGAATGGGGTCTTTACAAAGTGTCTTTACAACGGGAGTCTCCATGAAGAGAAAGAAGCCGCTTCCATCTATGGAAAATGATCCACATTCGACGGTGGCGGTTGACGACCACTGGTACTTTTTGACATGTACGGGGCTTATCAATTCTCAGTGGCCACAAAGCCACATCATGCTGTTGTTTAAAGGGTAAAATGGTAAAGGGTAAAAGTTTGGTCGACGACGCAGACGGGAACAACCCAGGTCGCTTATGCTTCCGGTAGAGTTACCCTCTCCTGTCGACGACCGCCTGTGCCTTGCAATTACATGCCTGCTGCGTTGCATTGCGCCACCGGGCCCTAATAACTCTAGCGATGACTTTTACGTCCTAAACCTCATGCACATAAATGCGCTCCTGAGACCGAGTCGCACAGTTGTTGGGTGTATAACCGTACTGTATATCGGCGCCCTCTTTCCTCACGCTGCTGAAACATCATTCGGATTCATCGCAAGATATATTGACATGTTTCTCCATGATAGGAGCTATCATTCAATTGGACGTGTAGGAGCAGAGATTTCGGAGGTTATGCATTCCCCGACGCACGATTCGGATTCGGATTCGGATTCGGGTACTTCAGCCCACAGAGCAAATCAAGCGGTCTCGGGTTCGGTAAATCAAGAAGACGGCTTTAACCTATTGATCACGGTACCAGATGAGGTATGATTTCCACAGCGAAAGGTACTCACTCATCAGTAGTATGCTCAGCGTGCGACTCGGTAGGTATAAACCTTGTTTCACGGCGCTTATTAGGCAGGGCATCATTGATTGTTGACTATATGTTAGTACATTACGTTTAGTGGTTGCATGACTTTCTGCATCGAGCATAGCTTGTACACGAAATAATAGGGCACCTTGAAGACGCAGGCGAATAATACCGTGCTCCCCTCGAGTATTCTCCGGTTTAGGGGGTTCCTTTTGTTCACTCGTGACCCAAAATTTTGCCAGACAACAATACCATCAACAATACCGTGGAACAATTTCTCACTCATACCATACTGATGGTGAATAACTCGTTTATTACTGCGTAAAAATGTAAAAAGAAAACAATAAGGCAACTCATCCATTGAGCTTTCCAATTGCAGCAGCAGATTTTAAATAACTCAATGGAAACGCTCTAAAATTCCCGCTTTCCGTTTCAACTCAATTCGCCGCGGGACAGAGTCTTTTAAGCAACACACGGATAACGTCAATCTATTCAATAGCAATGACATCTGTGTTGAGCTGACATCCGGCGCATCGCAGCTCTGCAAGCAATTCAATATTCCGATTGGAATGAGGGAGCCATCTTTCGCAAGCGAGGCCAATGTGCCCGGTGATGCGCAAGTTGGCAGTGGCGTGAAATGAATCACGGTGACCTCAATAACTCCATACGAATAATGCTTCCAGGAGAAACGCACGCGGACGAGGCCCAAGGGGTAAGGGTGCGACTACCCCCCTCGTCGGTCACTTACTCAAAATTTCTTCACAATTGTTCCATGAGGATCCATAATCACAATGTAGCTTTAGAAGCCGTGAGTTATGCAAGTTCCAAACGGGTCACGGTTGAGGCGGATGGTTGCTTGGATGGTTGGTTCGTCGTCCTGACACCCGTATCCTAGTTTTTTATGAGCGACCCGAACCGATTGAGAGCGGTAGGGGGGTTTTCTTTCTGACATATCAGGTTCACTTTCGACCAGCACCTTGACTGCTATGTGCTATCAGCAGCTGTACTGATGCGATTCGACTCGGATGTTTTAGCTTCTATGGTTTCGTCTATCCTTCATGCGTGCAAATGAGTATTTACAGCAATTGTGCGCCGATGGCATTGTCCGACTTGTCCTTTGAAGTCCATTTGTGAAACTAGAAACAAATCATAAGTAGACCTATACCCTGTATTTCATCACTTGGTCCGGGTGTATGCTACCTGGGATGAATCAGACTGATTAGATTACTTGTCGCCGTCATAGTCCTCAGGGTAAGTGAAAGTGCCTTGCTCTTTAGAGATAGTTATTGTATAAAGACCCCGAAGAAAGATTGATGTCATTGGTTTAGATAGAGACGCTACTTGTAAGTGGTCAGAATCGCCTTAAAGTTGGGTTACGTTTCATGAGTCAATACATAGCTTACAGAGTTGATCAGTGGAATGAAATTACTGGATCCGAAGATATGTCCTCCAATGGCTGAAGGCTCCGTAACAATGGTCAACTGGAATCATCCGACAGACACCTACTGGTTAGACTCGGATTATGACCTTGAGTGACGACAAGGAGGCAAACTCGGGATTGGTTGGTAAAAGTCAGAATACAATTGGACAAGTACAATTGGACAATTTCAATAGCATCATGTGGTACACGATGAGGGCGCGTCGCGCCTGATCCAGAACATCGAAGGTATGGGAATGTCCAATAATAGGTCAAAAGACTACACGTCCAGCAAATATTTGGTTTCAACGTCGGGCCTGTGTGAACAACAGTGTACTCACGTCAGAAAAAGTGACACGATAAAAGCTCAAAACTGAATTTCACTCACAGAACAGCGGGCGTTGTCGAATCACAACCTGCCTCCGCTCGATTTCGCATCAGGACCTTCATCTTTTCCGCTGGTTTCAGAGCCTTTCTCTTCTGCCCACGTTTTTCTGCCTCCGTAGTTTCCCTTGCTTCCTCCTTCGGGCGCATAGGGCTCCTTTGCACCTTCTACATGGCGATATTCTTCATGCTGAACGCCCGCCCGACTCCATTGCCCGGAAGGAGGCTCTAAAGGCCTCTGAACTGAATCCGAGTCAGGGTCAATACGATGTGTTTTCTTGTCTGCTGGCGGTGATTCGTCGACCTCTTTTGAGTAACTGTCCGCCGAATGGTTTGATCTGACTGCGGTTGTCTGTAAGCCTCGGCTACCAGCGATGACCCTGCTCGAGGTCAAACGTCTTGATATCACTGAGAACATAGCTTTCTGAATGGTGTTTTTGAGATGAGATTTATCAGGCGATAACGAGGGCAGTGGTGGTTGTCAGTGAAGATGGAAGCAGGATGGAAGCTGCGAAGCTCCTAAATGGTGATGCGGGGAAAGCACGGTCCATGACATCAATAATACCTTTAGATCCAAACATGACACAACACATTAACCAAACTGCTCCACACAACGCCTGGTCCCCTCCTCCTCTTGCTCATTCGCTCAGTGGTGTAGTGGTACGGATTTGCGCTTAACTTATGATCAGATCTCGGTTAACTTGGAAGAAATGCAAGTCCGAGCAAATATGACGGTAACGATGATATACGATTCAGTCTACCATCTACTACAAAGCTACGCCAAACTTCGATTCGGCAGGCCGTCAAAACTGAGATTTTGATAAATGGGTAGTTGTACATGGAAGCTTGTAACAGGTGATATATAAGTTATTAAATAATAAAATAAAATGGGTCGAATAGAAGCGTTCGACAGTAGTATTAAGAGCCAGTATGCACATTCGAGCTCATTTCCCGCCATTCCTAGTCGTAGAATTGCGTGAATAAGAAGCCTGTATGACCCTAATCTTCAGACCTCTAATCGTCATTTCAAATGGCATATCACTCGGAAGATCTTCATCTTCAGTATCATCGTCGTTTCCAGACACATCCATAGGAGTGTCACCGGGATCCATTCTACGGCGCTTCGCTTGTCGCTCATCATGGGCATCTTCATCATCCTTCGCTTCCGACTCGATCTCCTGTAAATCTAGAGAGCTTTCTATAACCTCCCTAGCTCTCTTTTCGCCATAGTGTAACTTCATCAACGCCTCAGACACATCCTTTTCTCTCTCCTGAAGCTCCTGAGCCTCCCTGTCACCATTCGAGATCGTATTGGTGGAATTGGTCAAAACCTGTTGATCCATCGGTATCGTGGGCGAGTTAATATCAGTTGGTGGTGGTAGTTGGGCTCCTATCGGTCTAGATCTTCGAGTACAATAAGACACAGGGATAGAAGCAGAGGTTGAAAACATGGGAGACGCGAAGACATTTATAGGCAACTGCACTTGAGCAGCGGGCATGACGAGAGTAGGGCCTTGCATTGCGAGGGCTGGCTTCAGAGTGTTATGAAGAAGAATGGGGCAGAAATTTAAAAAGATACCGTAGCTGATTAAAGGGCTATATACCTTTCGATATGCGCATTGTTAAAAGTCGAGCACGACAACGTGGGTCAATGCATGGTCCAAACCTCTTTGTTTTTCCCGCCACTTCGAATGTTTGCAATTGTGGCTGGTCGTATTGGTGAACGGGCTCCATAGTCCTATAAAGAAATAGAATTAGCAGATTTTGTCAAATAGATTCATAATTGCAATGCGATTTATTCTCAAATTTTGAATAGGTGCGATGAAGCATAAGGTCGCCTTTCAGGATGATGTCCAAGTCCCTTTCTGGATTAGCACTGGTCCTCAACAAAGCAATTAGCAACCCCAGTTACCGGTTACTAGTTACCCCACGTCATTGCGTCTTTTCAAAGAGTTTGAAAGGGAATTCAACACGCGTATAATTCTATGAATAATTTCATGAAGCAGATACTGACAAAAAGCACGTTTAACCCTCGACTATGTTACCTCTCAGCTATAACAGACATTGACAGGATTTCATAGACAATAGATATTTTCATTGGGTAATCGGAAAAAACGTCAAGACTGAGAGGACATAGATACTTGGGATAGAAGCCGCTGCAGCAGCACGGCAAACGAGTCTTT
>NHTK01005713.1:0-14144 GCA_002938355.1 Panaeolus cyanescens | reverse complement strand
CTCGGAACATTGCCGCGCGTAGCGTCGGTCCACTTTCAGCAAGTTACATTATCTAGCGACATTTCCTATCGCCTCGAACGATTTCGAAGGCGTAAAATCTATTTATAACTTGCTTATCAGGCTACTATACACATTCATACATGAGGACAATAGTGAGGAAGCGTCGTGGTTTTGGAAGAGTCGATGACGTTCATATCTTGTGACACCATGAGTAGGACAAGGCTGGAAGGGGATAGTTGTGGGGATCACTACATATGGTAATTTTCTGCTCCTTTAACGGGTCGCTGAGTCGCTCTCAGTGCATTCTAAGGATGTTTATAACTAATAGCAATTCAGCCTGTCGAAAGTGTTGTGGCCGTGAGGTTAGCTCTGGGTGTGTCTGGTTAACTGTTGGACGTAGATCGTGATAGATGGACTAGTCTAAGGTTCTGAATCTCAAGTCAAATTCGAAGGTGAACGCGCTTCCATCACCTCGAATGGGAAATTCCTAACTAGGTGGGGGATAGCAGCCAATTATCATGAGAAGCGCGGTATGGCGATGCAGCTGACAGTGTCTGGTATACATATCGCTGGTTGCAACTTCCCATTTCGAATGTTTCGACTTATGTATACATGTGTTTCGAACTTCGCGAAGAACATGTCTTGTGAGGTGTGGACATCTTCAGATGATTTCGTGTACAATGGTTCGATGGGGACTCGAACTGCTTCGAATTGCACCACCGGATATAGGATCAAGGAGAACACATCTGTACCATCATGATTATAATATTATTACATTACGAAAGCCCATTTAGACGAGCGCCGACGGTGCGGTGCTGTATTGAGTATTGATAATTTTAGATAGGGGAATAGGCATCCTTTCTCCATGGTAAATATTAGGAGCCTAACATAAAGCGAGCATCAATCCGGTATTATCAGGTCGTAAGGCTGCCTATGTTAATACTCCATGGGGTGACTGGAGCTGAAAGGACTACCAGTATTGCACTGGAATGCAATGCTTACTCGTCTCCCTTGTATACGACTCCTGTCAATTTTCAACACCACTGGTCGCCTGCTGCGCCGCTTAGATAGTATTCTCATGGTTTTCCGTAGAGAATATAGGATCTATCTACCCATCGACAGGGCATATATGTTCAGCTGTACCGTCAAACTCATAGGTATATCTGTATCTTCTGGAAGATTCCAGGTCAATTCGAAGGTTATATGATGGTAGATGGTGTATCGTTCTCAACTTTCCGAGCCTTAACCGACGGCTAAGCTTCTTTTATTCTCAGCGATAAGTGACTTATATCACCCTCCACCGAAGATCACGTATCAGTAGTATCGGTGATGTGATCTCTCAACATTCAATGCCAATGCTTCCCGCACACTTGTGCTACAAGAAACGACCTGCTTCTCATCTTTGGATTCTCGACAAGGGCACACAAGCCCATCCACGTCTAGATTCGAATTCGATACCCAGGTCCTTCTCATGCGAGTTTCTGATAGAGATAAGGCGTCCAGCGCTCGCTCATGATCACCGATGTGAGCGAGATGAAACGCTCTTCTGTCTAGACCACTGATAATCGATAAACACCGAGTACGTATAAACTTTAAATGTGGTCAAAAACCCTGCGGCGCTTGTATCGCCTACATACAAAATTTGGACCCTGCTCTTCCCTGATGTGAACGCGACGGGATGTGCCGATTCGATGAACCAAGCTTTTGCAGCCGACGGCTGAGGTCGGTAGATGGTGATTGTGATTTTGGGGTCGTGTCGAGGACCCAGGTTTACCGCTACTTACCGCCGCATGCCGCGGTCGGAGCGGTAAGAAGCTACATTGCGTTTCCAGGCTCTTGAGATCTCGCCAGAGATACCGAAAGAAACGATTGTGTTCAGAATTTGGTGCTTTGTTGATATAGGAGTCGTCAAGATGAAGCGCAGCGCTTCTGCGCATGTTGTGGGTAAGTGTTATAGGTTATGTATGACGAAATGAAGAGGGATGTTACGTAGTCTATGACTTTCGACGTGCGTCTTTCTGCCTCTCCACGCCGAGTGGGATCTGCTAAGTGAGAAATAAAACGCGCAATACGCCGGACGGAACCTACTTGCTATATAGTCTGCATGAGAAATACTGCATACGGACGTGTCATTGGTGTAACAAACATGGAACTTCAACCTTGTGTCCACCCTGCCTGCATCGGTAAACTACATCCAATCAAAGTGTTCCATAGTAGTTTCGAATATTCTTGAATATCAGTAAATTGATGGTAGATAGAGTGGGTGAGAAGTCGAATTTCTTCCACTGCTCATACAACGTGAGAGGTCGAGGTCTTTCGGGAAAGACCCAAAAAGGGGTTCGCGGATATAGACCTCGGTCAGGGCTGCACCTCCCGATGTAAGAAAGTATCAGCGCCCCGGAGCTGGAAAAATTCACAATTTTTATGTATTACAATTGGACTGTAATAGTGGAGGAGAGGCTGTATTCAGGTCTGAGCGCTTGCTGAATGTCGTCAGGGTCCCGAACTGGTTAACGTTGGGGTTTAGCGCACTAATGAATATGTTATCATCGACACAGGGACCCGGCGGGACGCAGTCGTGCCCCCGACAGCGTATTTCGCTTATTCCATTATTGGAAGTATTCATTCATGTTGTATGGCCTGGGATGGGCTTTAATATTATGTATAATACTCTTGCCGCCTCTCTCCCATGATGAACTTGAAACTCGGCCCGTTGGGATGCCGTTGTCGAGTGAGTGAGATTGTGAATAACTAAGCAATGGGATGTGAAATGGCGGAGATGAGGTTCGTCTCCTCATGAAAATCCGATCGAAAAAAACTTGTTTTGCACGTTGTATCAAGCTTTACAAGGTGAACACACTGGATAACAGACTCTCGATCACGCCATTCGTTCTCCGAAACCCGAGAGTCACAGGGAACAATCGAGCTGCCAGAGTATGTCGTGTAAATGATTGCCCAGGCTCGATGATGGGTACTAACTGGGCTTGCGGATGATCTAAAAGGTACGTGTTTCCTAAAACTATAGTAGATACACACAAAAAGGCTACCTGAATGATCAGGACAGAAGTCTTACTACTCTCCATATCAAGATGCGTGTCGATCTGCTCATGGTTCGAGCTTGTACTCAGTGGAATCATGAGGGACTCTGACATCAGAGATGAAATTAATGGAATTTACTAGAAGAGAGCAAATAGTACGAGAGACAATTTTGAGCCCTATGCTTCACACTGTTGCAAGCGCTATCACCGGCACTCGCATGTATCAATGTGTTCCGGAATTGCGGAGAATGCGGCCTTCTATTTCGTCAACGCGCTTGAAAGAACCATTGGATGGTAAGAAATCACCCCGCTATGGTGAACGCCGTTTCATTTATGCATACTACCGCTGCGCCCGTTCGACGATAACCCTCGAAGAATTCAAAGTTGGCAATCCAACTTATCATAAAAAGAAACAGGGACTTCCCATAACCAGGAGATACGGCCCGAAAAGCTGTGATATACCAGCTATATGAAAGTCTACAGTGACATCCCCTTCCCGAGTGGATCAAGGGTGGGATACTTGATGTAATCGTTGGCCCTACGAAGGAGGTGGATACCTCCTCTGGAGCCTCTACTCCGTCATCACGGTAGCGCAGCCGAACCGTGAGTGAATTCCCAAAGAAATCAAAATTGAAACGCTTTGAGAGTTCCGCTGATGAGCTTGCACGGTCAGGTAAGCGTACTTTTTCTCACCATCGGACAAGCAGAGTAACAAGTTAATTGTAACTATAGCGCAACTTCTCATCCCACTCTTCAAACAACTGCAGCTTGACGTCGGCTGCATTGCGGTTGATCCCGATATTCAATAGCAGCCACGTTTCATGCGGACATTCCTTTCTTGCCATGGGATGCTGAGGTCCGAGGAATGGTGTTGCCTGGCCGTGAGCGTATTGAGAAGAAAAGCGTCAAAACATGATGATGACGTGGTTAGATACTCAGATGACCACAACATACTCGGTGCTTCAACTGGCTGTTTCAAGATTTTCATCGAATCGTGTGTATCCGTTGCAAACGTGCGTCGATGAGACTATGAAGACTCGATTTACAGCGTATTATTCCTGTGTATAATACCTAGTATGCCAATTTTTGAGCCAAGTTCCAACCCCGAGTGCACATGTCTCATGGCCGACGTTCAGTCAGCTTAGACTCCTTATCTAATACACTTCTTCCTCGTGCAATGTGAACACAAGATGGTATGAAATGATGTTGGGCTGAGGGGTCAGTAGCGTGTATATGCATATTGTAATAACGCCCACAATGGGGACCAGGAGACCCATAAACACAGAGGTCACATGCCACAGCGCTCTCAGCGACACTTTGACAACAGTAGCGCGTTCTACAACCGACACGCGGGGTTACAGCACCAAAACATCTGACGCTCGAGGGAAACAATCTCAGCACCGAGTGAAAGCAAAGTAACATGAACCTGGCACTGGATCCACAGGGTCCGATTGGGGCACAGGGCTGACGACGCCCTTATGCTTACTCGGGTCAGTATATCAAGTGACGAGAAGATGTGTTGTACAGCCGCCGGTAGGAAGAGGTACATGCGGGTCGGCGGATATCAGCCGCCTCTACTGCCGCTGTCGATAACTCTAGTGGAGATATGCGGGGTATCTGAAGACGTAGTCTGATGAGTGCAACCATGCGGTGTAGGTGGGGTGACCCGTTGGTTTCGTGTGATCGAGAAGAGTAAAGAGCAGTGTAGAACTGAATTGAAAGCGAATGGATCAAGGTCCCAACATATATAGTGTCCGTTTCTAGTCCGGTAAGTACCAAAATAAAGGAAAAGTCGACTCTGAAAGACATTTGGTTGATGCTGAAGTTCCTTATCCACTCATCCGTCGTTACCGGTACGACGATGGGCAGGAATCTCAGCGTCCTTGGGTTTGTCTTTATCAGCAGCTTCTCCCACGTATGAAGGGAAGCTAGAAATGGGCATTAGAGATTTCGAACCGTGACTTCATGAATGAGGAAGAACATACCGTGGAACGCCATCTCTAGTGAGTTCTTGGAAGCGATAAATGATGATCGACCCCGTTTTGGGAGGGTTTTTTCGTATCTTATCTGTCAATCCTGACCCGACGTTGAAAAGCTGAGGAAGTCATCAGTAGATGTGCCACAACGAGATTATTAGCGACGAACCTTTCCAGATGCCATCTTGCACTTCAAAGCGCCCGTGATCCCCTTATTCCTGCCTTTTCCAGGTGCATGACCAATGACGATCGCTTCAGCGTCATAGAAGGTTTTAATCTTCAATAAGGAACCTGATCGTTTGCCTTCGTAGACGCTGTCGACGAATAGATGGGATCAAACGTCAATCAAAATGAAATTCCCAAAATAAGTATCCAAAATACCTTGCTGGCTTTCGGAGCATTACTCCTTCACCTCCCAAACTCTCGATTTCTTTGAGTCGATCGAGGACATGTTGACGATCTCGAGCGACTTCGTGGTGGACGACTTCAATTTGTTCACTTGCATGCGTACCATTTTCCCCGAATGTTTTTTGAAGGAAATCGTATCGCTCTTCAAAGGTATAGGATCCCCGAGACGGAACGTCGAAAATCTGAAAATAATTGATATGTGTAGGATGACCGGTCACAACGGAGGAGAGATAAGACCAGACAGGGTTGACGAAGGGCGGGATGTTGGGTGACAATGGGTGATCGGGAAACACGAATTGAATTGTCAGCAACGCAGCTAGCTACAAGCTCTGAAAGCAGGATGGGTACTAACCTGAAAAGATATGTTTTTCCAATGAACAGAGTTGACCGTTTTCACGATGGAGACAGTAGATTGGAAGTTTCCCCGGCCGCCGTAAAGTTCTCCATCGAGGGTAACATCAGAAGGGAGCTCTGAAGGTGGACAAACAGTCAAGAATAGACAATAATGCGACAGATGGAGGGTACACACTTTCCAAAAACCAGTTGGGTGGAGTAAATGCGTTACCCAGACGGCTGATGAACTGCGTTCCGTCATAAAAGGTCCTGCAAAGCAAGAAGTCAGCGAGATGGGTTCAAGGTGAAAATAAGAAGGATTATACCTGACGCCATCCAGCTTTTCGGACATCCACCAGCCAGTTGGATCGGGACCTTTCTCCATGTCCCACTTGTTCGCCAGAAGGAGTTCTGGAACTGATTTTCCTTTTGGCACGGGGGCATCGCCATCCTCCTCGTCGTCTTCACCATCTCCACCTTCATCCCCAACATCCTCTTCCTCTTCCTCCTCCGCATCTTCTTCTGCCTGCTTCCCTTTACCTTTAGACCTGGGCTTTGCCTTACTATTAGGGGCGCTTGATGTAGCTGGTTTGCGACCTCGCTTGGCAGGGGGTGGTTTGTCGTCAACATCGTCTTCGTCAGCCTCGTCATCATCGCCTTCATCCTCGTCGTCATCTCCTGCTCTCTTTCTCTTTGCAGCAGCACGCTTGGGTGCTGCTTTGGCCTTGGGCTCAGCTTTAGCCTTTTTCGCGGCTGCTTTTCCTTTGCCAGCAGGAGCTGCACCATCAGGGTTACGCATCTTGATGCGCGCAGCCTCATACTTCTCCCCCAAGAGTCCTTTGAGATGTTTGCATGTCCGTGCGTTTACTGGTGCGCCACCCTGTAGACGACAAATTAGTGAGATAAGGTGCTGTTATCAAAGGTACTCACTTGATTGCGCCATGCCTTGACATTGGCGACAGAATGAGAGGTTTGATACGTAACATGGATAAAAGCAGACGTACGGGACAAGTGCTACTCGCCCAATCAATCAACCTTTTTAAGAAACGGAAATAAATTCAAAAGCGTACCAATAATAGTGATCAAACGTGCGTTTGACTTTGTATGTTGAATTGCTGTCGTTGGGGTCAGAAAAGCCGACAATTAAAAATTTAGGGGACTCGCCTAGACTGTGAGCTCACTTCCCTCTCCTCGCCGTCAGGAAGCCAAACGTTGGGCTTGATACCATTGATTTCCTCGAGATCGTCGGCCATAGTATCTGCAGCGAGTGGTGAAAGTGGGAAGAAGAGAGAGGTATAAAAGTTTTAAGCGGAATGGGTCCGCAGGTCACTCTTGGTGTGGGATAAATGGGCTGGGCCAAATCATCTCAGCTCAGCGCCCACTTCGTCGGGTTACCAAGTGAGAATATTCATGACGTTATGTAGTTATGAAGCAGTGCAGCCAAATGAACATTTGACAGGTTGGTCGAGGCGGGGTCGAGTCACCGTTCCGGATCAGGTGGTCGTGATGTTTATGACAGATGAGCATGACAAACAACGTGGCTGACTCAGGAGTCCTTCAACACCGGCGTTTCTCCTCTCCGTATGCCCTCTTTCTAACCTGGTCGTCGGTTGACGTTATAATCAATGGAATTGGGGCTGACAGACGAATGATGAAGGAGTCCAGAAGAATTCTTTGGTGCTTTGGAAACGTTATCATCTTCTTTTGCTATTTTCTGTGGGCACTATGTTTCGGCGGCTCTTCCAAAGGAAGAGCTACGCAGTTCGTTACCCACAATGGCTTGTCGGCAAACCGCTTCTCTATTCGTCATCAGCTCTGGCAGCTCTCGGTGATGCTATGTTTGGCTACAGTCAAGGAATTATTGCGGCAGCCCAGGTCCAGCCGTCGTTCATCTATCGGATGTATGGGTACACTGTCTCCCTTGAACAGGTTCAAGCTGGGGACAACCCGGTCGACGTCTTCTTGCAAGGTTCAAAAATTGTTTTTACATCATTCTGATTGTTCCTCTGATTTATATATCCCAGCAATTGTGGTGTCGTGCCTCAACCTCACCGCCCTCCTAGCGTCCTATATCTCTGCTTATGTCTGTGACATTCTGGGGCGACGCATGTCTATTAGGATTGGAGGGTTCATCTATCTGGTTGCTTCTCTCATACAAATCTTCATGCCTAACCTCGCTGCGCTTCTGGTTGGTCGCTGTATCCAAGGTCTCGGAGTGGGAATGCTCTCTATGACGGTTCCCATTTATCAGTGCGAGATCGCCCCTGCGCATGGTCGTGGTCTCTTTGTTGCAATTGAATACTTCTGCCTGAATAGTGGCTACGCCCTTTCAGCGTGGGTAGGCTACGGGTTCTTCTTCGCGATGCCCTCTGAGATCTCCTGGCGTGGGCCGTATATCGTTCAGGCTGCTCTTGCTGGTATTCTGGTTGTGTGGACTTTTTTCCTCCCTGAGACGCCAAGGTGGCTGATCAAAAATGGGTTCAAGAATGAAGGGATCGGAGCGCTGGCTGACTTGCATACAAACGGTGATATTCACCATCCCACAGTGGTCGAGTCTTACGCTTCCATTGAAGCGACGATTGCTCTAGAAGAGAACATGGGGCAGGCTTCTTGGGTGCAGTTGTTCGCACACTACCCCCGACGTGCTGTCGTGGGTATCACTTGCCAGCTCTTTGCCCAATTTAATGGCATTAACGCCATTCTTTACTTCTTGCCTGAGAACCTTACCCGAGCAGGATTCGACATTTCACAATCCCTTCTTTACGCGGGTGCGTGTGCGCTCGTTTATTGCGCTGGGACAATCCCCACTATGATGTTCGTCGACTCGAAAGGACGACGGCTCTTTCTTGTATCCGGCAGCCTCGGCCTTGTGGGTGCTTTGGCACTTATCGGCGGTCTTCAGTTTCATGTTGAGGCTCTTCCTTTGGGACCAGCTAGAATGCCAGTTGCAGATGGAATCTTCGCGGGTATGTTTTCTTGGGTACCCTTCATTGGCTGAAACGCCAACCGGTCGTCCATACTGACAATCACACTCCTGCTTTCCCTTCACATCGCGCAGGTGTTTGCATTTATCTCTTCATTTTTGGAGCAACGTAACTATCGCTTTCTGTCAAAATTTGGGCCGGAACACGACTGATTTGCTAATCATTTCCATTCTTCACCATTTCTTTTGTGTTTCCTGTAATCGTAGGTGGGGTCCCATACCCTGGTTGTTGGGTGCCGAAATCTTCCCTCTGCGTGCGCGTGCAAAGGGCATGGCTCTTTCGACGGGTGTCAACTGGATCTCGAATTTTATCATCGCCTTTATCACCCCTCCTCTGTTCGCTACGATGAATGGGGGATATTACTTCCTCCTCATGGGCTTTACTGCGATCTCAGGGGTGTTTGTTTACTTTGTGTATCCTGAAACAGCGGGAAAGACGCTCGAAGAATTGGGGCAAGTGTTTGGCGATAGGACAGCTGTGGCGGATGTGGACGCTGAAGAGAAGGGTGTTGAGGTGGAGATCGAGACTGCTGTTGTGGTTCCTCAGAATCTTGCAGCGCATGAAACGCTTGGGAATCCCTCAGATGTGACTTTGTTGGGGTCCGACGTCATTTCTGAGTCGAGTAGGAACAACTCTTGAATGTTTGCTGGCAATCAATCGCGTACGAACGGTATTTTGTGTACCTCATGTTATCACCATCTTTACGAATTTATGCCTATGGCGTCGCTTTTACTATTTAAGGTGTCGTTATCCTTTACCCAGGTACCTGTATAGCGGTGTTACCTTCTATGGCTATGTCGCTCACGTTTTGGTAGGGTGACGTTGTGGCCTTGCCCAACATTTGATCGTTCAAGTATGGTACCAAGAACCCAAGAGCATACCCTTAGCATTTGATACTTACGGCTTTGGCTGTCAGATAAGCTAGCGCCACGATGTTCTCTGTATGGTTGACCATAAAAGGCCTGCAAAGGCCTGATTGACCGCCCTGGTATACCTGACAGGGGGCGTTTTGGCCGTCCCTACGCTCAGTTCAACCCTCTAAAATGTACCCCTGAACGGTGAACATTTCAACTTCAGACATTTACATCCCTGTTAGGTATTTCCTCTAATGATGTCATCAAGCGAATGTTTGACAGGTTTGCTTGAATTAAGCGCTACATCAAGTATCATGATCCTGAACGTCGAAGCGATTACCTATTCAAGAGATTGCAAAATACAGCAACTTCGGCAAAAGCCATACCGATAAGCCTTGTAATTCCGATGGCAGGCTCAACGGTTGCATCAGTCATCGAGGATGGCCTTGTGTCTGCCATCCCCTGCATATTGCTCACATGACTAGTCAGTTAGCGTTTTAAGTCTTGTGCAGGTGCCCTTTCCGTGTCCGCGTGTTGGAATGACGGACCCACGAACCTTCAAGGCTGCCCTCGCTTTGCTCAATGCGCAAACTAATTTATGAGCTGCGTACACGCAACATTTAGGGAATCCTGAAAAAATTTCAGGGGTTCACGCTTTTATTGATTTTCGATCTTCATCTTTTGCCTTGATCGCCCAACCCACCTTCGCCTAAGGCACTGCCCGGATCGATAACTGCGAATCGTTCGATTCCATGAAGAGTAATACGGACGAGCAAGTGATCATGTTATTTTACTCTCCACTTCTCATTGAACATCGGCGCTGAAATGAAACATTGTGCAGCACCTCCAGTTTATGCGCTTCGATGAATGGTCTATCTTGCCTATTGAGTAGACACCGAGATCTATCATATTTTACTTCCTTATCGATACTGATTTTTTCAAATCCTGTAGAAGTTGATTGCCCGGTTTAAACCCTGAACGACGGAAGTACCCAATGTATACGAGAGATTTGAACCACTGTCCAAGCTGCGGGCATTAACATTCCAATTTTGACTCGAATACCAATCCACGTTCATCACAAGAGTGACTATAGGCATGGGCGGACGGACGCATTGAGGCACAAGAGCGAAGAACATCCACCACGATGCTGGACTTGTGCTCGCTAAAGCATCCAAATTTCAGAACGGCGAATTATTTGTCTCCGCTGCAATCTTATTGGTACCGTCCACTGCGCCCCTCATGCGTTCTTACATTTCGATTATCAACAAATGTCCTCATGGATGCACTTCGCACTTCATTCGGACCGTTCACCGAGAGATATGGGTTGGTTGTTTACCTTTTTATCTCCACGATTTGACTTCCTTCAATGGTTCCAGGAGAGTTGCACGAAACTGTACAAACGCATGGAGGAATTAGTGGGGATTTGTGAAGGGCAAGCTTTTGTGAGCTGAGAATCGATCCTCGGAATCATCTTGAACTTCCTGGAGGTATGTATACCTAGGCCCTACTGCAATGTCGTTGATTGCCCATTGATGGAGATGTGTATAGTTCACTAACATACGAGTACATAGATCAAAATCGATTTGACATTCTTCTCCAGGTCATGAGTGCGGTAGCACGTGTAACTCTCGACACTTCCAGCTTTCCTACGGCAGCAACTGAATAGTAATCCCCATGGAGTGCGGCAGAGTTCTGATCGATTACTTGGGCTGCTTATGGATAACGGAGAGTGCCCGAGAGATTATATGTTTAAGTGAATCACCCAGAAGGTACTCTTCAACCGACATTATTGTGTATTGAAAGTATAACATGACCGCAATCGAGCTCATACAGAGAAAGGTGAGAATAAACTTTGGTTGCTCGGACCGACCCCACCTTGACATACCATCTCATGGGAGAGGATAATCAATGACGAAAAGACGGTCAACATGGGTCAGTACGCCATATCGCTATATTCCGAGTTTTATCTCTGATCATTTTGCTCATTTTACTCATTTTACATCCTTTTATTCTCATGCATAACGGAAACTCAAAACCAAATTCAGAATTCGGTTCCAGTTGCTACGGTGCTGCTGCAACAGTATACTGTCTGAGTTCCAATTCTTTGACTTCATCCACGGTGAGTTGCCAAGAACGGACGATGTTCTCATATCCAGATGACATTTGCTTTCCCCTCCGCTGTCATTCGAATTTTTCATTGAATCTGAGGGTGCGAATCGCACCGAACTTCCGCACAGGGCGTCGCATTTTGAGAGTCCTCGGTGGCAGACGTTCAAAACGCAAAGATTGCTCAATCATTCGACGCTTGGTGACTTTCGCTACTGAAAACCAGGTCCTTCAAGTCTACTCGTTGTTGTTTCGAGAAGAAAGGGTATGTATAAGGTTACTGTACCCCAGACCCTGCAAAATGGGGCGGTACCGAGTTTGTATGGGGGCAGAGTCCGATTTTGCAGGAACGGGTCGACGTTTTTTGATGGTTGTCGCCGTCGTGTCTCCACTTATCTTGCCGCAGTGATAACGTTCGACAGAATGTTACTCCCATCGTGATCGTTTTCATGTCAAGCCTTTTTACTTTCATTCAGTCAAAATCAGTCAATCATGCAATCATGGCAAATGAACCACCAAGATCGAGCACAATTCCAGCACTCCCGCGCATCACATACTTTCCCTCGTTCCTTCTTGCAAATTGCTACATATGGTCGATGAGCGATATCTTTTCTTTCAGTATGTATGGCACGCGAAGTTGGCTGCTGTATTAATGTGTCATCTTTACGTTTTTTTTCAGCCAAGCTGCGAGGTCTGCGACATTCCCACTTCGTGTGCCACTGGTATGTAATTGTTCTTGCTTTTCCTACTCCATGATGCGTAAGAGAACAGTCGCGTAGTGATCAGAGAGCACTGCCAGTCGCCATCAATCATGGGTGCTTGGCGGGCAGTTCCAATCAGTTCCCAACCAATGTGACAATGTCTTGATCACCAGATCCCGGACGTGTGAATTACGCTTGTGGACTTGTTATCATCATCATTCCGCAGGCGTCGGCGAGGCGGGACGAGTTCAAGATCTCGAAGACTGGACCCGAATCCACTCTGCCCAACGACAATATGTTTTCAGATAAGTCGAGGAACTTATATGTGTTTCAACAGAGCTCGACGTCCAGAGTTTATTCTGAAAGAAAGAGAGGTGGGTTTACTATTACATCGGCCTAATGCAACGAAAAAATGTATTCCTTGCTGTCAATTGTTGAGTCTTTTCCATCGGGAAGGCGAGAATGCAAAGCATGACATGAACATGCCAAGGAAGCGGGCTTGCCCCAGTCTACAGGGCCACTACGATTGGAGCGGAACTTTGGATTGTGGGTCATTACCCCATTTGATTTGTTTATCTTTATCTTCTGGAGTCAATTTTGAACCCTGGAACGCTCTTTCCTTTGTCCGTCTTAAGTATTTGTTTTTACTTACCGTCGGCTTTCTAACTGGTTGGCTGCGTGGGATCTCAAGTCAGCAGGGTGCAAATGTGGAAGGGTGAAGTGAACCCTCACGCTGCACCGCCACTTGCAACGCCTGTGTTCCTGAGGTTGGTACCCTGAATCGAGGATCATTTCAAGGTAAGGGAAGAGGGAGGGCTCAAGCAAGGGCTCTGCAGTGCTACCCTCTCGTTCATTAACGGCGACGAGCGCCTCAACGTCGATATCCTACATGGCTCACTCACTTTGTCCTCATCCGCGACGCAGGAAAATCCCATTTGTCATTTGCGGGTGACTCGTGGTGACCTCCCCTCCTGCCTCAGAAGAACGAAGCAATAAACATTGGGGATTAAATTTACATAAAAGAACCAGACAATGAGGCGCTGCCTCGTTTGAGCAGAGCAAAAAAGGTAAGGACAGGAGCGGGCATTCGCCAAGAATGATCAGGCGAGATATCCAGGGCGTCGGGTGAATATATCATTTTGTTTTATCGTTATTACATTTTATCTCTCACGCGAAATAATTGAGTCGTTGAAGTGGCGTCTCGGTGCGATTAGGACCGTCTTCCTGGTGTCCTGTCTTCACATCGTTGGTGTAGATGACACCGATATACCTGAGATATGAAGTGCTGCGTCTGAATCGACGATGATGGTCGAATAGTAGATGAGATACTGTAGTATTGTACATAGCATCTAACGATGGATTTCACTACGCCGCTGTAGCTTTTCGTGATGAGCGTTGAGATATAGTACTCTCATATGTATTTATCTATCGATGAAATCATATAAATCATAATAAGAACATTTTCTGGAGAGCAGCCTCAAAAAGATCGGTTTTCGCCGGGAAACGTGCCTTGTTGTAGACGAAATGGGCAGCCAAGGACCGACGCGATGGGCGATGATGATGGTGGTGTTCAAACGTCGCAGCGGGGAGATTCAAACGCTGGAATTGCAGTGAGGCCGAGTTCTTGAATATTTGCCATCTCATGAGAAATTGCGAGAAAAAAAGGGATTATTTCACCGGAACTCGGACCATACAACTCCATCACAAAATTGGAGGAAACCGTGCGCGAGATTGCATGGGATGG
>NHTK01005712.1:0-14125 GCA_002938355.1 Panaeolus cyanescens | reverse complement strand
GGGGCTCCAATGATTTCCTTATTATCCTTTTACTACGCGACTTACGGTTTATCCCACAGCTCTACGCATTTTTGTTTTTGTTTTTTTGTATCAATGGCAGTTAGGGTGCTGAACCTGCCGTTATAATCATATAAATATTAATTCTTCATTTAATGCCATTCATGGATCGACTTAAGCTATAAGCCGGCAACTCGGATTGAAGCGAGCTTTCCACCGCCTAAGCGGTCCATGTTGTATACCTTCTTTGATCGCCACAAGGACAATAGCCCCAGTAAATCGGTATTTCCTTTGCTTCAAACGCTTTCACTACAAGTAAACCCAAGCCAATGCACACTCCCAGTGCCTTATTTACGGGAAGCACCATTCCTGCAAGACCTATCGCTTACACGTACATCTGCATCCCCAGCTTTTCACGTAGAGGCACTAACCATTCCCTCCGGCTCCGGGTGTCCTGACTTGTTTGAACACAGTTGTAGTACCGTGGCAAAGAAGGATGTAATCTTGGATCTGTGCTTTGACGAAGGTCTATCGACTGGAGGAGAGCTAGCCACTCTAGTTCGCCTGAACATCGAAGTCATCGTCAGCAGGGACAATCCGAACCATGCCTCGTTTTTCGCCAGCTTTGCGGCTCGCGAATTTTATTTGGAAAAACATGTGGACGATGATTGGTGGGAGGATGGCTCTCTTATAGAGTCCATTAGCGGGCTGTATCAGGATGTTATGGGACCAGAGTTGCAGACCGATTCGTCGAGGCAGAAACGCGGGGCAACGCAATTTACAGCGCGGCTTGACTCGCTATCTACTTCTGCTCGATGTGCTACGATCATTGCCAAGTTCGGTGCAAAAGAGTAGTTCGAATTTATTACGATGTACATAGGCATATGTAGTATTGACCAACAATGTTATGCGAGTGGTCGACATAATCAATACTGGTTCGACGGGCGAGAGGTCATTGATAGTTGATGAAACGAGCCAAGGCGGGGTTATAATATTGAGGGATGCCTGTATGTACACACCAAGAAATTTGAGATAAAAGGGCTTAAAAATTTCTGCGAGATTCAAAAAGACAATTGTGCTCAAGATTAATCATTTTCCAACAGTTGTGTATAACCTTATGCTTGGATTCATTTCGAAGCCACTACTGGTGGGGAGCTGGTTTCAAGGCACCATCTCTCACATATAATTAAATCAACCATATATATTAACACTTACAATACACACAGGGAGCAAATGATGATATGAGAAGAAGCGGAAAGAAATAACATAATAACTACTTAAAAAACAGTCAGATAATATAACCTTACTACAGCAAAAAGAAAACGTCGAGGGGCATGAAGGGGCCGGGAAAATATAAAAGAGAGTAACAACCAAGGGATGATCGTATGTGTTGATACAATGCATGGAACGGGTATTGTCAGGGAAAATAAGCGAAAGCAAATCAGTGAGCGAGCAATACATGCAGAAAGCGCGAAAATCCATGAAGAAAGCAGAGAAAATGCAGGAAAAGAAAAAAGAGACATCATAGCGAGGAAAAAACTGTCCAATCACTCGTCTTCTTCATCCTCTTCTTCGTCATCTTCTTTCTTTGATGATCGTTCCTAATCCCTGTTGAGTGACATCCGAAAAGGAAGAATCATGCGTCTTACCTTGGCTTTTGTACGAGCATTCAATCGCTCCTCTCTCGATTGCTTACTCGGCTTAGCTTGTGCTGTACCATCCTCCATATCCACATCACTTCCCATCTCTGAAACACCAGGTTGATCCTCGTCGTCGCTATCGTCCGAAGTGCTTCGCTTTTTACGAGGGCGCCTAGACAAACAGTCTGTATGAGAGATATTCAACTTGTTCCTCTAATTAAGACCTACTTTGCGTGTCCATTCGACTTGTTGGATGTAGCCTTACGCTTGGTCGGCACGCGTTCTTTCTTTTCCTTCTCCTTTTTCTCCTTCTCCTACACAAACATCCGTCAAACGAGAGCACTTGAATTAACAATTGTCGCATACCTTTGTTCCACCATACTTCTCTGTTATCCAACCGCTGGCTTCATCTGACAGATAAACATTTTTCAAGATCTGATTGGCCGCTTCTGCATTGGGCAGAGGTTTAAGGATATCACTGGGTAACTTGATCTTGCCGGGGTGTCCAGGGAGGAGCCAGGAGTTGGCTTGCGCACGATTACGGATGAGGAGTTGTGCAATTTCACACATAACATAGAATTTCTAGTGTAATAGCATTTAGATGTTGTAAGCGGAAAAAGCACGTTCGAATCCATACCTCGCTCATTGCATGTGACTCGGGGTCACGCACAGATTTTCCTTTCTGTGAGAGGTGGTACAGAAGTGGAATGTTCTCCTGGGTCGCAACTTGTTCCAGGTAAAAGTTAACGTATCTAAAACAACAAGAAAACGATTAGCTCATCTCGTATTACTAGCAGATGCAGTATGGCCTTACCCTGCCATATCTACCAACTCTTCCTGGGTAGTGGCAAAGTCAGGATGATGTGCCAAAAGATGGAGAAGGCGTATGAAAATGAGCTCGAATTGTTCCATGAACAGGGCTACAAATTGTGCTTAGATACCTTGCAAACAAACGTTAGGAGTTTGACTTACTTGATGCTACCCGTCTTTTAAAATTTGCGACATAGGACGTGGCCTATATAATGTGAGGTGAGAACAGGTCTGCACTGGGGAATATTGGGAGGTATCAAGTCCATACCATTAATTTAACCTCTTGTTCTGGGTCCAGCATGGTCAGGAATAGTACTGCATTATAGCTTGCTGGTAGCTTTCGATTTTGCAACAGCAGAATCAACTTCAACAGGAAGGTTTGCCTAACGTCAAAGCATGAATCCTGCATCAAGTATCAGCTAATGTTGGAAAGAAATAAGGTAGATATAACACACCTGAATGGTGCATGCTAGCCTCACAAACTTGGCCTGGATAGCAGAAGCGAAAGCTGGAACAGTAGCTAGATGAAGCAATGAAATTGCTGCTTGTAGTCTCATTCTCGTCTTTGCTCTAGGGCTGTGAGCAGTAATCAGAAACGGACTCGGCATGTTAAGTAGGAAAAATAAAGCTTACTCTTCCTCGACCTCAGAACTAAGCGAGCCATCGTGATCTAAAGTAGTTGCTAATAGCTTGAGAACAGGGGCCGCCATCTTGAGAGCATCTTCGGCTGAAGAGTGGGACAATGTGCGATACCGGCATACTTTCAATGCCAGAATCTTTGCACGAAGCTCATCCGGTAGCTCGTCATTGTCTATCCACTCCTCGTCATTATCATCTTCGGCCTAAAAAGGTCACTAAAATGTGCTCTGAGGAATGTTGCTGAAAGTAACTCACAGGTATTGGGATCATTATCACTCTTTTAATGAGGTGAGGCATGATGGTCTCGCTTTCTGCCTCGAACGCCTCTGGAGCAAACCGTACCAACTGGACAAGCGACGCAATATAAGACACAGGGATAGGTTCCGTTCGATTCTGGTCGTTGATTTTTGCGCAAATGTTTTCCACGAGCTGCGCACACGCTTCGTCCTTGTTTGCTGACAATGCCAGATAACGAGTTGCAAATTTGGCTTGTCTCCAGTCCGCGTCGAGTGCAAGCTTCATGATTCTTTGATTTATTTTCCTATGAACCTGGATGAGGCAACGTGGTTTGTAAAAATCGATCACACATACTTTTCGGATGCGCCAGCTAATCCAGTTCCCTCCTTCGTTTTGACAAGGTTCGCAAGGGCCATGAGTGCGACTTCCACATTCGAACCAGCATTGACTGATCCAATGGACTCGCGACGACCTTCTGCACCCCCATCTGCCAATATCTTAGTGAGCTCCCCAAGATGCGGCCTAAGAATCGCTGGGTTGTTTTTCGCGATGGTCACCAAAAGCGTAAGAGAGTTTATTGCAGCGTATTGGGCGCGGGTGGAACTCATGGTGCTCCTTCGCTTTTTGTTGGGACCCTCGTCATTTGTTGGCGCAAGAGCTTCGGAGAGGTGTTTAAGAAGAAAGGGAACGGCAGATTGATTGATTATGCGGTAGCTGCAACGACGAAGGATGGTCGTCATTGTGGGAACAAGTGAGGAAGAAAGTTGTTCAGTGCGTTTGAGGAAGTCATTCTGTATCCTGTGTGAGATACATCCTTTTTATTAAATTATTGAACGGGGTTAACTCACAGTTGCACGAACCAAACCCTTCAAGTCCGCCTGTGGGTCCATAACAGTTTTGAGGAGGTTGTAAAGTCTGCTTTCGTTTAGCTTTGCAAATGCATTTAAGTCGTCCGCAACTTTGACTTTGTCGGGGAGCGAAGATGCAATGTGCTGGATGACAATCTTTAACTTTCTTTCGGTCGCATCCCTGTCTTCGTCGATGATACCACCCTGTGAATTGATGATTAGTTAACATAGCGGAATCTCTGAGCTTGTCTTACATTGTTTTTCTTGCAAGCGTCTACGAAAACTTCATATATGGTTGGTCGACTGGAACGGAATGAGAAGAGGTACATTGGGACTAGGAGCCAAGCCGTACTTAGATTTTATGTTGGAGAGGGCGACCAATAAGTTAGCCGACTTTGGGGTTAGATGCCTCATCACCGTTAGAAGGCGTTCGGTCCACGCAGCCTCGTCGATATCCTTCTCAGAAGGCAATGGTAGGATGTAGTCAGTTATTACACCTTCACCCAGTGTCCTGGAACAGATGTCACTTTGATTAATTGGTGTAAAATATGATCATACATACCTGACCTCAAAATTCATTGACGTAGTTATCAGAATCTCATGAGGAATCCATGCGAAATGCTGAGCAGCAGCGTGGTCATTATTGGCTCTGCCGATGGTCAGGGATTATACAGAAGGAAACGACAAAACTCACATTTCGGGGTACGCCAAGTTGTATAATTTCCCTGCACTACTCAATGCCTCTCTCCGCACGGATGCCTTCTTATCTTGTCCTCTTCCTACTAACGTTTCTAGATGTTCTTTGGCTATGTGATGTAGTGCGGTTTCATAATCCAGTTGGGAGAAGAGCTTGCAAGTTGCTGCCCTAACGCGTTCATCGTGGTCAAAGAATTTTGTTTTCAGCAGGTCTAGAGAATTCCGGGATGGGTTTAGGCCTCATGTACGTAGACGTTAAGCACATACCATCTAACGCAGGGGCTTGCTCTGGTAGATTCAAAAAGAGAGAAGGTATAGCTTCCAAGCACTTTAACCGCACAGGTACCGCTACGTCCGCTTTCCTATTCAGCCAGGTGGCCCAGGTCGTGGGGTATTTGCGAACCAAGTCTTGCCCGCCTTTCGACCCGTACATTTCTCCCAATGTTTGCGTGGCGATTACACGCGGATTCAAGCTTTCTGAACGCAATTCGGCTTCCAAGATTGGAATCACGCTGTGCAGGACTGTCGGGCAAGCCCGTTGAAGTTGCTTGATGAGGTCATGCGCTGTGCGCAATGTGTCGGTATCTTCATCTTGTTCTTCTTCGCCTGAAGTCGAGGTAAGCAGATCCCCGAAATATTGACAGACGTGGCGTTGAAGTTTGTCGGCAGCGCCATTACACACTTGAACTGCTAGTCGATAAGCTGGGTTTTCGTTTTTCTGAACAAAGGGTCAATTGAAGAATACAATAGCAAAAGCACAATAAATACCGCGTTTTTGTCCTTGAACTGAGCCATAATGATATCCAACGCTTCACTGGGTAGTGAACTGGATTCGTCTATCAGCGCGACCAATATATCCGCCATGAAGAGCTCGACTTTCTTGGGCAAGTCGCGCTTTACGACTGTAAAGAGGTCTCTGAAGATATCTTGTAGAATCTCGTCAGCCGAAGGAAAGTCGCAGACTAGGACGACACTCTTGACTGTAGAAAGGGATTCCAAGAGGTGATAGTATTCATTGTAATACGATTCGTCTTGTCCTTTGAGACCGGCACTGAGTTGTGCAAAGAAGAACTGGAAGATATCGCGAAGTTCGGACTGTGTATATGGTGCTTCTGGCGCGTACAGACGTAGGATATCAGCTAAACAGCATGCTGTATATGCTTTGACACCTCGATCTCTGTGCAAGAGGAGTGAATTATGAATGAGTTCAGCACGCGCGCCATTTAATGAACTTGTGTCCACGGTGTCCTGGTCGAGCGATGCTAGCTGTGTATGAAGAGTTTTAAGTTTCTTCAATAAAGCATCAGTATTTATGCCTTTTGGAAGCAATTTCTCGTGAAAAGTGAGGCGTTTCTTGGAAGGACCACCGTGACGAGTTTGAGCCACCATGATGGTGGTGGTGGTAGAGGACAACGTTGATGTAAATTGTTTGTTCACTTGCAACCACAACCACGATGTCAAGGGCCACACTCGCAAAAAAGAATGCCCTCCCTTTGAAAGAAGCGGGCCTTTTCAAAGAACTCTTGTCACAATACGAAAACCGTTTACTCAAAAAGGGCCTTAAAACAGCAGAACAGATCCTCAAGAAATTTCCTGAACATGGAGGTCGGTTCCGCGTAACAAAACACACGAAGCAAGCTCATATCATTGCACATCACCAGAGACATTATGCATGAAGGGACTTTTGCTCACTCATATGGGCAGAAGAGAAGAAGGCATCGATCTCGTAAAAAAAGGAATTCGTTTCGACCTGACATCTCACATTTGCTGGCATGTCTTTGGTCTCATCCAAAAGGCTGATAAGAATTATGAGGAGGCTCTTAGATCTTATACTCAGGCGTTGCGATTTGATTCAGTACGTCTGGATATTGGATATCCCAGCTAATTCAGCTCATATATTTGCCCAGGAAAATATAAACCTTCTCCGCGACTCGGCCCAGTTGCAAACTCAGTTGCGTTTGTTCGACAACCTCGTAGAGACACGGCACCATCTACTCCGACTTCGACCAAACCTCCGCCAGAACTGGGTTGCACTCGCTGTCGCTTATCACCTTAACGGGAACTTGGACGAGGCGAAACGGGTCATAGAACAATATCTCTACTCCTTAAAGGTCCGTCTACTCAAAATTTTGTCCGTCAGCAAGCACAACCAACTTGGAATCATCTTCAGAACGTTCCAAACTACGATGTCGAACTTTCTGAAACACTCCTGTACTATGTCAACATATTGGAACAATCCGGCGACTTGTCTGGTGCACTTTCAGAGCTGGATACAAAGTCCAAGTCTCGGGCGATCGTAGATCGGACTGCTGTCCTTACGACACGAGGTTAGTGGACTGCTGCTTGCAGTGTAGACTTAACCCTTATACATCAACCCTACTATAGCGCGCCTATTGACAAAGCTGGCGTCTCCAGAGGCTGGGGACTCATGGAAAGCCTTGATTGACCATAACCCCGACAACCTGGAGTCTTACCGTGGATATCTCGCTGACCAAGGTGTTTCTCTTGGTGAGCATCAGTCTGGACCATATGAGTCGTTAATAACGACTAACCATCGCATAGATGACCCCACATCAGCTCTAGAAGCAATCCCCCACCTAAAGGCCTTTGCTAAAACATATCCCAAGGCATCCGTCCCTGTTCGCCTGCAACTTACCATTCTACCCGCTTCCGATCCTGAATTCTCGACACTCATAACAAACTATCTCGAACGCGCTCTCAAGAAAGGAGTCCCGTCTATTTTTGCAGACCTCAAGGCACTCTACTCTGATCTTGAGAAGCGTAAAATTGTGGAAACCATCGCGGAAAACATCAAACAACAAAACTTCGCTGCTGTGGAGGAGAAACCCTCGAAGGTAGACGAACAAAAAGAACCAACGACGTATCTCTGGACGCTTTATTTCCTCGCACAACACTATTCCTACGTACCACCTTCCACAACGGTGGTGCCTAACCATAAACTAGCATTGGAATACGTTAACAACGCCCTATCACATACACCTACTCTGCCGGAATTATATCTACTGAAGGGTCGAATCTTGAAGCGCGGTGGTGATTTCTTGGGTGCTGCAAGTGCAATGAATGAAGCACGAATCCTGGACGGACAGGACCGTTTCCTCAACACCAAGGCTGGGAAGTACCTCCTCCGTGCTGGTATGGTAGAGGAAGCGTCCAGATTATTTGGCATGTTTACCAAAGTAACATTTTGGATCGCAACTCAAAATAAATCAATGTGCTGATGACCTTTCAGAAAGATGCTGAATCCCCTGGTCATGATCTGGAGGATATGCAGTCGCTGCTCTTCCTCTTGGAAGAGGGTGACGCTTTCAAGCGAGTCGGAAAACCTAACCTTGCTCTAAAAAGGTACATGGCCGTTAAAAAGGTGTGTTCAACTACGTTATCTGCCTAGTAATAAATTGATTGGCCGCCTTTAGATATTTGACACCATCGAAGATGACCAATTCGACTTCCATGGATATAATTTGCGGAAATTCACTCTAAACGTTTACTTGACGTGAGTCTGGGCAATGGCGATTTCGGGTCACACAGACAACGCTGACACTTCGTTCTAGTCTACTCACATGGGAAGATACCCTGCGGTCACATCCTGGATACGTCAACGCTGCAATCAAGGCTTCTAACGTAGGTCTTTATGCGCAGCAACACCATACGTCCAAACTTGAGGCCTTACACTATATCCCAGATTTTTGTTGAAGTGTCAGACGATCCATCTATCGTAAAAGCTCTGACAACGACCGGTAAGCGGCGTTTTGTTTTGGGAATGTATCAGATATCGGGACCTGACTGCATCTAGACCATTTATCAGATGCGGAGAAAAAGGCGAGGAAGAAGGCCAAGAAGGCTGCTGTGAAGGCCCAGGAAGATAAGAAGTGTAAAGCCTTCAAACTATTTTGCGTACAATTATTTTGATACTCATTTCAAAATTCCAGCAACTCAAACATCAAATGCCGACAAAGAGCTAGAAGCACCTCCACCCAAAGATGATGATCCGGAAGGACTCAAGCTCATTGCGTCAACAGATGGGCTGGAACAGGCGGCCAAATTGTTGCAGCCACTTACCAAGCTCGCACCAAAGAATATCGACGTATGGCTGGCGATTCACGATGTCGCTATTAGACGAAGTCAGTGTTTTGAATCGTTCGATAGTGTTGATGCTAATTTTTTTTTTTCATTCAAGAAAAACTTCTTCAGGCTGTTGGCGCTCTTCATAAGGCTGCGTCATTAGATGCTGAACACCCAGAGTTGCACATTAGACTTGTGGACTTGAAACAGAGAGGTTCGTTTGCTTTTGCGACCCCCACGATAACATATTTACCTTTCGTTTTAGGCAAGACTTTCTCAGACCTGCCGGCCCCAGTCAACTCGACTTTCACCGAAGAGCTCGAAAAACTCATTCCGGAAGCGGCCTCACAATCCCTAGAGAATTATAACGCCCAATACCTTCAGCGCCACTCAGCAGAGTCCAGGTGCATTTTAGCAGCTGCCAAGGTCGCCAAGTCTTTAAGCGGATCCGTACAGGATGTCGAAAACATTGTCTTCAACGTGTTTGGTCCAGAGGTTTCGTTAGACATCAAGGTAATTCTTCCTCTTCAGGTTACTGAGCCCCAATCTGACGTATATTTGATTTCAGACCGCTCTCTCTGCTCTTTCTCTGCTGGTGTCTCTCAGCTCTCAGCGTAAGGACGAATTCCGGGCAGCAGCACAGAAGCATTTCGAATTTTCAACAGCATTTAAGGCTCCTTCGGAACTCGAGGAGATGCACAAGTACGTTCTGGCTGAGTCGACGGCTGATGGCAAGCCTGCTTCGGCGGAGTCAACTACACCTGAAAAGAAGTAAAATTTAGAGGAAAACGCTACGATGTAAACAGCATCTTACATAACTGGCATTTTCTTTCATTGAAAGAGGTCACAACCAGAATTCTATCCAAACATTTCGATTATATTTGCCATCAACGTGACGATCTTCATTCGCGGGCGCTTCCAATCGTGGTGATCATGTTTGAGATCTTGAGATTGAGATAGCTTGATGCATTCAGTCGACTCTCTACAAGGCAATGGCACAGAAAAAGATGAAAATATACATTTACGTCCTATTATAAAGCGCAACGCTTTGACAATGTCGTGCTCTTTTCAATTATCCCCCACAGGCCGGCCTCCTGCTGCAAACAGCGGAGTTTTCCGTTATTTGGCATAGTTGGTGAGAACCTACTTACAAGCGCCTGCGTTTGCCACGCCTCTTTTGTGCTGCACAGATACCTGTCTGATTCCGTTCTGTTAAACCTACTCTGAATACTTCATGTCGCTGATGGCGACTTCGCCTCAACGTCATCTGGTCCTCCCAGCAGAAATCTGTTCCCTCATCATCAAATTTACAGAACCTCATTCTAAAACCGATCTGCGCAACTTTTGCCGAGTTTCACGAGTTTTTCAAGTAGAGGCAGAACGCTTTCTCTACATCGATGTGCTTCTCTCTGGTGTTCGAGCGGTCAAATCATGGGCGCGAGCAGTCCACCGACGACCTCAGCTAAGCTCGAGAACGAAACGAGTCACGTTTTATCTACCCAAACAAACCGGGTTGGAGGCAAATGACTTATTATGTGTGGCAAAAGGGTTGAAGACCTGCTCAGCATTGGAAGACCTGAGAATCTATGAAGAGTTGGACAACCATTCACCCGATGGCCGACCCGATCATTATGCCAACAGTGTCCAACGTTGGATACTCGACGGTTATGGGTTCAAACTAAAAGCTTTCACCAACCAATACTTCCAAAATCACCTTCTAAACAACTTCCTTAAGCTCGAATCACTTGTTCTTAGAGGAGAGGACGATTATGGAGTCACTGAACTTGACGACGTGCCGATGACGAAAGTTCGCTCTCTTGACGGTACAACAAGCGCTGCGTTGGCATTCATTCGACCCAGCACTGAATTTGAGCGTAATTTGGAGCATCTTCAAGTGGAGTTCCGAATCTTTTCAGAAAGCAACCTCCAAATTTGGAAACATCTTCGTTTGTCTGCCAACCTCAGTGTTCTTCAAAGTTTCAGCATTCTCCACACAGGAAACGATGTATGGGGTAACTCTTTCCATACCTTTGCCATGTATGTCTATGAAGCAATGCCAAACATTCGTTATCTCCGAGTTGTTAGCACCAAACTCTTTGTACGTCGTTTTGTTTTCTGCAAATACGTGAACCTGAATCGGATTGCAGCCTTCGCAGGGACTCTACGCGAATCTGCCTTGGGAATACTTGATCCCACCTGGCTATCAGCACCTAGAGGTCCTTGTACTGGTACCACCGACTGTTACACCTACCGATGACGAAGTCAAACAAAGTCTTCGAGGTGAATGTGTCTATGAGGTATTTCGTACGGCTGCAGACAGGAGAAAGTCTGTACAGAATGCAATGGCTGCTATTCCGACACTGAGGCGCATCGACTTGGGCGCTCCAACAGGGCTTCATCGATTCCTTAAGGCTAAACTCGGGGTTGAAGAAATGTCGGTGCTGATGGAAGAGGGTTACGAGCGGCATGATTTCAATTGGAGGCAGTAACTATCAGTATAGTATGGCATTGCTCTAACTTGTATCGCCGGCTTCCTAATCATTCTTTAGTAACCGTTTTGCAATGTAGATTTGGGGATCGCAACGATAGGCAACGATGACCATCCATGCATCTATATATCTTCAATCTTCATAGGGTCTGTGGCTCAGTTGATTAACGAGTCACAGGTATCTAAAACCCAACTAAAACCTTATAATTTAGCCGATAATCATACCCAACCGAGCTGGAATTGCAGTCGTTGCATTTGCCCTGAACGACGATACACAGATGCGTGGTGAAGTTGCGATTATCAGCGGCAATCGCCCAGCAATCACCACTGAATTGACCAACACGCGGTATGGACCCTGGAAATAGTGGAAGCATTCGATTTGTGCTGTTGGTGGAAAACGTGCTTCTTGTCTACTACCACCACACTTACTGGTAACAGAAATGTCGAATCACGGACCCATTTTCCCTTCAGAAATATTTGCTAGGATCATCGAATGCCTTTTTGTCGAGGAAATACCTTTAGACCAAAGTTCAGAGGTCTTGGCCTCGATCCGAGAGAAAGAGCGGTTATCTGCCATCGATGCCTGTGCTCATGTCTGCAATGCTTTTAGGCATTTTTGCAGACCATTTTATTTCCGGCGCATAACACTTGGGTTGAACGAAGGATTGGCCAGCGAACGGCGCTTCGATCACCTCCTCCAGATGACAACGTCGACGTCAAGCCCTAACTCTATACTTTGGCATATTCGGGAACTTTGTGTCGATATGGAGGGAAGCCTACCAGGAGAACTAATGCAGCACCTCACACCTGAAGATGCTGCCCGACGAATCGCCTTCCTTCTCGGTATTCCTAATATTCGATCCCTTTCATTGAGGTTTTCTTCGCTGTCCGGCGCTTTTGACGGGCTTTCTTCACCCGAAGTCACAGCGTTTTGCAAGCGTTTGATTGAATCGTATCTGCGCTCTCCCACTGCAGTTCTTCAATCTCTACATGCCAAAAAAATCCACGGCCTCCCTTACGACGAAATCCTTGCTTGCAAGACACTCCACACCCTCAGTCTAGACAGGTGTCCGTGGCCAGTATTGAAGGTGCCCGTTCCTCAGCTCACATCACTGAAACTGCGAAAGATGCGCGCAGATATCCCCCTTTCTAGTCTGTTTTATATGCCAAATCTCACCGAACTCGTGTTGGAAGCAACGTACTTTGAAGACGATCTGGCTTCAACGACCAGCCACAACCATACCTCGTCAACGAGATCACCGCTTATATTGCCATACGGGCTCAAGAAAATCATTTTTCTTGATACAGGAACTAGTCCGAATGATCAATTTCTGTTATTACATGCCTTTCTTCTGCGCCACAAGCACGATGACACCAACAAACCAATACTCCCTCTCCTTCGAACCCTCTCCTTGCCCATATCGCCATCAGGATATGGAGACCTTATGCCATATTTAAGGTTCTCTCCGGTTCTGGAGAATGTATCGTTGCGAGGTACGTTTGCTTACAATCCGAGTAGAAGCAACCGAGCTGAAGGTATGGATCTTCGTTATTCAGTTCTTGTACACTGGCACAACTCGAATATGTTCTCGGACTTGGCACTCGATGAACATATATCTACTGGAGGCAAACTAAGCTCTGTCATTCATCTGGATATCAGGGTGGTTATAGGCATAGAAAACCCGCATTATAGCACTTTTCTTATGAGCTTTGCCGCTGTATTCTCCTCGATACCGCCCGGAAGCGACAGCAATCTTCGTCACATCCATTTAAATATAGAGGCTGCCTTCAATTTCTCGGATGTCGAGCGTGTGGAGCGAAGTCTGATTGACCAAAATATGCAATCAGCTGTCCAGCCATTGGTCCAAGGAGCTACTCATGGAGATGTCTCGACAGCGTTTTGGACGGGGCTCTCCGCGTTCACGAGGAATTGCACCAATCTGCCCCGACTACAAACCCTAACGATGTCTCTACGGTACGAGAAGCGATATAGAAGGCAGCAGCGACTACGAGCGGGCTTTGAACGTGCTTGCGAATTCCACCTGGAAAAACATGTGGACGATGATTGCTGGGAGGATGGCTCCCTTATAAAATCTATTGGCGAGCTGCATCGGGACCTTATGGGAGAAGAGTGGCAGGCTGATTGGAAGAGACCGAAACGTAGGGCAACGAAATTCACAGCACGGCTCGACTCAACGTCTACTGTTTCCCGCTATGCTACAATCGTTGTCACATTCAACGCAGAAGGGTAGATGATATCTTGTGGATGTATGCATTAATTAGGAAGAGTGAAATGTAAAACGTATATACTTTTATTAAGATGGTTTTGGTTTTGAGAGAGATGGGAGTAAGTAGTAGTGGGTTAGACCATAAGCATACGGAATAATTAGATATACGTAGTAATTGTTAGGAAAAGAGTATTTTTTTATGTAAAAGAGAAAGAGAAAGAGAAGAGGATATTCTATGTGATTGAGTGAACCGCTTGTTATTTTCGATAGTTTCATTGGTTCAAAGGGGTTGCCCCCAGCAAATGATGCATCTATCACACTGTAAAACGTTAGCCAACCCAGAAGAACTAGAAAAAGAATTGCACAACGGCTTAGCGGTTCCTCTCCAGCGGTTCGTTGTGGCAGAACTGCAGATATCGATTAGCAAAGAACCCTCGATAAAGCATGATCGACTTACCT
>NHTK01005711.1:0-14119 GCA_002938355.1 Panaeolus cyanescens | reverse complement strand
GGGCGTTGGATGGATTTTTTTTTGCTTTTTTTTTGCGCTTGCTTTGATACCTTTTCTCGTTCATCTTCCTCTTCATTTTTGCGTCTTTTTGCTTTTTTTTTTATCGTCCTTCATCCTCCCATCCTCGTCATCTGGAAACCTCTCTGATCTCATTTCCTACCCACCATCTCAGTCTGGAACTTCTCCGTCCCCCGTCCCCCGTTATCTGGAACTCTAACACAAGCTACTTGTTATCTGGATACCCCGCCATCTCCACCCTTCATAGGAATCAACACAATCCCCGACCGTTATCTGCAGACCTCGCATGAACCCACTTCATAGGCTCTAGAATGTTCTGTCCCCGCCCATTCCCATCGTCGCTTTTTTCCGCATATATCAACCGATTCGTTGTGTTATGTCAACCAGGACCTTTTCTTTCCGATACGTCAACCAGGGCCTTTGTCTATCGCCTATGATGACTCCTACGTCGTTACCTCTCTCCTGTTGGTACTGGACTGTGGGCGTGGGCGTGGGCGTGGGCGTGGGGGAAGTTGGAATGGCCGCTAGGCGTGCGGGGTTGAGAGTTGTCGGATAGGGATTTGCGGGATACTCTGGGTTCGGGGTGCCGTCGCTTGTGGTTTTTCCTATGAATGGGAGGGATTGGGGAATGGGGTTGGCAAGAGGGTTGGGAGTCGTTTTTTCCACTTTGCGTTTCTTTGCTTTTCTTGTACATATGTTATTTTTTTGCGTTGCGTTGCCTTTACATACTGTAGTGCTTTTTCCTGCGTTTTTTTCCTGCGTTTTCTGCGTTTTTTGCGTGTGCTTTATAATTGTATCATCCCTTCATCCTCTCCTTCCTACTTATTACCTGGACTATTCATGCATCTGTCGTTGTCGTTATAAACACAATACATAATCACTTTCCACCCTATTCCCCCGCATATCTTAACTGTATCATCTTGATTCTTGCCTCCGTTTTCTCGTTTTCTCGTTTTCTTATTTTTTTTTCATTGTGATTTATTTTTGATGGTTGCTTTTTTGTTTTTCAGGCTATCCATCCATCCAAACACTATCGTCCACCTATCGAGTCCAAGCCATTCAGTCCACGCCCTCTACGATGCACACCTTTCACCCTCTTCAATGTACACCCAACCATCCTTCCGGCCTACTACCTGCCCAATTCCAACCCAGCTTCTAATGATCCTCCTTCGCTCTTCGCTTGTTCACTCTACCGCCTTTTTTCGCTAGTTAGTCAGTTAGTTTTTCGTTGTTAGTGAATTCGATATTCAATGTATGATTAATGGTGGTTGAATAAAGTATAATTATATGTTTGGTAGGTGAAGGATTGTGAGTGGGGTGAGGCCTAGTGAGGTGAGAGGAGGGGGTGGGGGGGATCGAGATTCGGTTGGAAGGGGAGAAGGACTGACAACTTCGAATTGGAATGCGAATTTGGAGGGTTCTGTTCTTTTTATTTATGTATACGGATATGAAGCGAAGCGGGTTAGGACTATGATTATACATTATAAGTGATTGGCTGTCAGATGATGATGACGATGGGGTTTATTTCAGGTTAGATTCGTATACGTATACGTAGACTTCTGGGGTATGGGTATGGGTATATAAAGAAGAAAGAGGTACGGGATTAAATTGGACTATCGAACGTTGTACTACTGAGTGCTGACCACGGATACGAGAGCGTATGATGGTGCCTATTATTCGATATCGATTTAGACGATTGGGAGTGGTGGTGGGGTTGTTGGTTGCTAGTGCTTGCGCTGGTGGGGGGTATGTTTGTTTTTCTCTTTCTTGCTTTGAATTTTTAATTTCGATTGCTCACTCACTGACATCTTTTTATTTTCGATTACTCACTCATCTCATCTCTTAATTTCGATTACTGACGCCCACTCTCATTTATTCTATATATCATTGCAGACCACCACCAGCACAGCCACCTATATCTCTTCCTCAACAATCAGACCCGACGACCTTCGTTAATGCGTTTATAGGGACTACGAATGGCGGGCATGTTTTTCCTGGTACGTGTAACGGTGTCATCGAGTTTGAAGGCTTGTGGTTATGTTCTTACTTTATGTTGGATTACCTTTGGTTGGATGATGTAGGCGCTACGATACCCCATGGGATGATTAAAGTGGGGATGGACACTGATTCGCCTGGGAATGTGAGTGCAACCTAAGTTGATTTTTTTTCTTTGGAGTTTCGTTTCTGGTTCTTTTCTTTCTTTTTTTTTGTTTTGTTTTTTTGTTCTTCTTCGTATGTTTGACGTTTGTTATTGAATGCCAATGTTGTCCGCGCTTTCTGTTATGTTGGAATTTATGAAACTTCTAAATCCATGGCTTTCGAATCATCTATGATTCGGATTCCTTGTTTTGTTTGTTTGTTTCATTTGTTTTTCAATGGGGTTCAAGTTTGGAGAAGACGAAACTCAGAAGAGAGATGAAGAGAAGGGAAGGGAAGGTGAAGGCGGTGACGTCGCTTGCCAGTGGTGATTATTTTTAGGTGGATTGACAACGCATAATATTAATGATGGAGGGGGGTCATGAGGGGCAAAACGTTGACGTTATGTTATGTTGTGATTCGATTTTGTTTTTTTTTCTTGCTTTATCTTTGAATTCTTGGGAAGACAGAAGACGGAGAAGATTTTTTTTGTGTTTTGGGGGTTTTTCTGAATTGTTTCGCCTACGAGTGCGTATACCATCAGCGCCGTGATCTTCTTGCCCCCTCAATCCCCACTCTGAATCGTCACTGGCATAGACCTTCGATCCTCTTTTTATGGCGCCTCCTTCGCTTCGTCTTCCCCCTCTTCTCCCTTTTCCTAACCCCTTCTTCCACTCCCTTTTCTTTCCTTCGATTCACACCCCCTTGCATCACTCTTTATTCATAGCCCGTTCCTCATCCCCACACTCTCACGTCTGCTTTTCGTACTTCGAATGACGGCCACATGACCTTGATGCACATGCACGCAACCCTTTGTCCCACTTTTTCGTGTTCTTCAAGTTTAACTTCTTTTTCGAATGGTCTTGTTGGCTGTGGCGTATCATGGCCATGAATATCTGTTACTTTTCGAACGAATCCTTATGATCGGCTAATCTTATTGATGTTACCTTCAATTGTAGCACGCCGGATACGATGGAGATCCTCAATTCAACGTCACTGGATTCTCTCAGCTTCATGATAGCGGCACAGGAGGGGTACGCAGCTTCATCTCGATACACAACTCAAACCTGCGGCTGAACTTAGCTTGTCTACATAGGCAGTCCCATTATCCAACTTCAAAATCTTCCCATTCCCTACATGCTCATCATTCGAAACGTGTCCTGTGACGATGGTGAATCGCAAGGTGCTTCGGAAGGTGCTTGATAATGGGTTACCGGATGATGCTGCCTCTCCGGGGTATTTTGCTTCGAATTTGGTATGTCTTTGCTTTCATTTCGTGACATTGTTCATGGCACTGGCAGTGACGTCGACCAGATCCTCGAGGTCTCGATTGATATTCTCGAGGTTCTGCGGAATTGAGATATCGAGCAATTCGAGGGTTCGAAGTCCTGCTTTAGCGCTCGAGATTGAGACTGGAAGTTAACTTGTTACTGATCAAACACACACATATTCACAGACCAACAACGTCCGCGTCGAGCTCACTTCAACGCGCCGTACCGCCCTCCATCGATACACGTTCCCTGCCGGGACAGCCAATCCGCGTATATTAGTGGATATCACTAATGACGGACAGAAGAGCAGCACGAACGCTGAAGGTACCATTGATCCTGTTACTGCGAGGGTGAAAGGGGGTGCAGAGTTTGCTGCTAGTTTCGGACCTGGTGAGCATGATGATGATCATGAACTCTAACCATGGGCGATTCACTGATTGGTTGGTCGCGCCACGTCGTGTCGGTAGGGAGATATAAGGCATTTACTTGCGTTGATTTTAAAGCTCAAGGATATGAGCTTGGAAAACCGACGGAATACGGGGTGTGGTTGGGGAATTTTCCCGTTCGAGGTACAACAGATCTCTTACAGGTATATTACGGTATGTTCTCCTCCAAGTCTTTGTATCAACACCCTCATCCCCAACTTGTGTCAATGCCTCACTCACTCACTCAATCACAACCTCTCACCTTCCCCCTTGCGCTTTAAATTGACAGGCTTCGTATCCGAAATGGGCGCCCTCCTCACATTCGCCCCCTCGCCGCAATTTCAAACCACGCCAACGACGCTGCTCGTACGCATAGGCGTGTCTTTTATATCGTCATCTCAGGCGTGTGCGAATGCTGAGAGTGAGATACCGGATTTTGATTTTGAGAGGGTGCGTGCGGAGAGTAGGGGGAGTTGGGGTGAGCTTTTGGGGAGGGTGCAGGTGGATGTGGGTGGTGGTGGGGGGTTGGAGGAGATGAGGGAGTTGTTTTATTCGTCGGTGAGTATTAATGATGATGATGGTTGAGGTTGAAGCTGATGTGATTGATAAATGGTGGATGGTGGGGTGGTGGTGGATAGCTTTATAGAACCCATATTTCTCCCGCTGATTATACGGGTGAAAATCCGAAATGGAAATCAACAGAACCGTATTTCGATTCGTTGTATTGTAATGTGAGTATTTGAGTTCTTCATGCCCTTAAGTCTTTACTCATGAATGACATAGTGGGACACCTATCGAACGCTCTATCCTTTGATGTCGATGCATGATCCTATCACGTTTTCGAGGATTGTGAGGGGTATGATTGATATTCAACGACACGAAGGTAAGTCTGGAACTCTTAATCGTTAATTGAGAATGTCTTGCGTAAGTATATTGATTGGCATGTTACGCTTTGTAGGCTGGTTACCCGAATGTCGTGGTGCGACAGCGCAGCATTTTATTCAAGGCGGAAGCAGTGAGTTACCCTTCGTTATTTTATTTCGAAAGGTGCCACCAACAAACAATCATTCTTTCTCTTCCGTAGACGGAGACCCGATTCTGGGTGAATTTTACGTGAAGTACGTCTCTTCTCTCACCCTCTCTCTTCGTCGGCTCTCTCTTACACCACGTTACAACCAGATTTGCCAACCAAGCCAAATCACTCGGCGTCTCAGCAACAGATTTGTACAATGCGCTGTTAGCAGATGCTGAGATACAGCCGCCCAATTGGAATTTGCAAGGCAGACAGGCGAATCTGTGGAAACAGCTTGGTGGGTTATCTCTTTTCAATTTTATTTTTGATGTTTGTGACGCTCGTGTTGATGCTGGAATTTTTTATATTAATTTCTTGTAGGTTATATCCCGCAGGATATGTTTGATGCCGGTGGGGCGAATACAAAGCAGGTTTCGAGGACTGTTGAGGTTAGTACTCTTTTTTCTTAGATGAAAATAGTCTGAGATTGTTAATAATATGATATAGCTCGCTTTTGATGATTTTGCCATTTCGCAAGTAGCGAAAATGCTGGGAAAGACTGCGGATAAGCAAAAGGTGCGCCTCAATTACAAATTCAATAAGTCTACTCAGGACATCCTGACATATAATTTTTCATTTAGTACCTCAAACGATCAGGCAACTTCGCAAACGTGTGGAACCCGAACGTGACTGTTCCGGATGCTACGAATATCGTAGGAATGATGCAGGTTCTTGGCCCTCCTTTACCGTCTTTTCGATGCGCGGCTAATGCCTGATGTGATGCGTTGATAGCCGCGATTTGCTGATGGGACCTTTAATTCTACTGATCCAAGACATTGCAGTATTCATGATCCTACCCAGGCAACGTGTTTCTTGAATGCTGCTCGACGAGATGGGTTCTATGAAGGATCTCCTATCATCGTGCGTTTCCTCTCATTTTCGCCCATACCCGCAATTTATACATATATTGTACTAGTACTCCCAATACGCCCCGCACGACAACGCCAAGCTCATCCAGCTCCAAGGCGGAGTAGAGAGTTTTATTCAGCGTCTTGACTTTATCTTTGCAAATGAGTATTTCGAGTCGACGGATGAACCTAGTCAGCAGATGCCATTCATGTACCACTATGCGAATCGCCCCGGTTTCAGCACGCAGAGGTCTAGACAGGTTATCGCAGAGTTTTTCAATACTTCGAGGAATGGGTTACCAGGCAACGACGGTGTGTGGCATTTTTTTCTGAGTTTTACGTTTGCTTGATTAATTGATGAATATTGAATACCCGGAAATACAGACTCTGGTGCTATGGGCTCCTATGCTGCGTTTTATCTCCTTGGAATGTATCCTCTTCCAGCTACCCAGCAGATCCTAATTTCATCTCCATACTTCCCCAAAATCTCATTCTTCAACCCTTTGTTCAACACGACGACTACCATCGTTTCGAAGGGGTTTAAAGGCAATCCTACAGACGGAACTGGAGGTACTGTGTTCGTCAAGGTGCGTTGTGAACGGCAGTTTTGTTGGATGACTTATTGCTAACTATTGTCACTGTTACTTGAAGGGCGTAACTATTGATGGAAAACCGTGGCATTCGAATTGTTTTATTGATTGGGATGTGTTCGTCAAAGGCTCGACGGTGGAGCTTACTTTGACGGATGATATTAATGTGCCGTGTGGGAAGGACGCGAGCGCTTTGCCTCCTTCGGTTTCGACAGGTGGTTACGATTAATTTTGAATGTGCGAGGTCAAATTGGATGAGTGGAAGAGAAAGCTGTTACCTGTAAAGAAGGGAAAAGGAAGTATTTCGAAGTACGCACATGTTAGTCTTGTATTTTTGTTGTCCATTACATGAATATCTTGATCATGAAAAATAACGATTTTTGAAGGATAACTTGTAAGAGTCACATATTGATAACACCAAGATAACACGACTGAATATCAATTCAAAGTAAACAGATGACGTACAGACCTAGCCATTGAGTGTCCGAACTGCGTGGCCGGAAGGTGAAATGTACTGATTGGGAGATTGAATAAATTGAAAACGAAAACAAAAAGAAAAAAATGGAGCTCGAACTATACTACTTCAAGTCAGATAATAGAGATATAAATGTCATACTTAAAGAGGTGACAAATGCCACGAATCGGGTTTTTGACGGGATATATACTTCAGCAGCTGCAGGGCTCATCATCAACTTGAACATACACGCGGGAAAAGCCGAACCCATTCTCCAACTTGTACTTAACCTGTTATCATGTCCTGTCCGGATTCCCATAGTACGTTGACGGTTGACTTCAACAATATCAGACCGTATCCTGATAGGGCGACTCACCCGTGCACATTTCGAACTTGAACGTTCTTTCAGGTCAAACCTCCCTTGGTTATCGCTAGAAATGTGCCGTTTTGGTGATGCATCGCTCCCATGGAACACAGGGCAATTCAGTCAGGATATCTAAGAAGCGGAATGCCGGGCCTATATGGAATCTACATAAACACTGCTATACCTGGATGCTCCTTACGACGTGCTATAATGCTCCCCCAAATTTCCTTACAAGAGGTGTCCGAAGTAGTGGGCCATGGAATGAACTGCTTACTCTCGCTCACCGAGTCGTATCCATATCTCTATTATGCTGGAGGAGTAGTTTTTGCTGCTATCGTCAGTCAGTGGCTAGCTGAACGTCGTCGCAACCCTCGTGGCTTGCCATATCCCCCTGGACCACGGGGCATGCCTTTCATTGGTGCTTTCTACAAGATTCCAGAAACGAAACCATGGGCAGCGTACAAGGAGTGGTCCAAGAAATACGGTACGTTACCATCTTTGTTGGCGAAAGACTCGTACATCTGACAAAGCAGAATAGGGGACCTCATTTTTTACAAGGCCATGGGACAGAATTATCTCATTGTGCAGGGCGTAAAGGAGGTGAACGACCTTTTTGAGCAGCGGTCAGCTATATACTCGGACCGCCCTCCCCAACCTATGGCGACTGACCTGTGAGTTTGATGTTCTCAAGTGTAGACTATAACATATTAATTTGAGGTAATAGATTGGGTTGGAAGTTCAACCTAGGATGGCACCCTTACGGGCCTTGGTGGCGTAGGCATCGCAAAGCTTTCCACGAGCACTTCAATCCAAATGTCATCGAAAAATATGACCCCGTTCAAAACCAAGAGATCCATCGTGTCCTGGGAAAACTTCTGCGAGAACCAGCTCGCTTTAATGACCATATCCACAAGTACGATCATGCAGCTCAAATAGTAAAACATTTAAGGTGCTAACGTGTTCAACCCCAGTTTACTTGCAACGATTATTATGAAAGTGATGTACGGTATCACAATTTCGGACGACCATAACGATCCATGGATGACAACCATCTTCGAGTCACTTCAAACCATAGGCAAAGCTGGAATTCCAGGGCTATACCTTGTGGACCATATTCCTATCTTGAAGCACATCCCATCGTGGTTCCCTGGGGCGGGATTCAAACGCGAAGCAGAAAGAGGCAAGAAGGTCACCGACAGACTCGTGATGAAACCCTATGAGGCAGTGAAGGAGTCACTGGTTCGTAATTCTCGAGTGATAATTGTATATTAAATGGCTCAGCTGAACTATATGTTCATGTTCTAGCGAAAAGGAGATGCAGAACCATCAGTCGTAGCTGCGCTTGTCAGTGATCTTCCGGCGGAGAATGATCCAACACGTGCCGAGGAAGAAACCATTGCTGCGAACATTGGAGCAGTAGTATACATTGGTTCGTTGAAAGGCATAAATGACCAAAGTAAGATTGCTAACATGGTTTTTCTATTACCGACGCATAGCTGGTGCTGATTCGGTGTGAAATATTTAATACTTCTTAACCAGCAATGCACTGACAATCGGGCTTTCACTAGACTGCATCAGCCATGCTGGCATGCTTGCTCGGACTTGCTATGAACTTGGACGCTCAAAGAAAAGCACAAGCAGAAATCGATGAATATGTGGGTCCCACTCGACTTCCTGGCGTAAGTGATCGACCATCATTGCCATACGTCGATGCAATCATTCTCGAAACATTGCGTTGGCATCAAGTGGCACCTTTCGGTACGCCCCAGGTCATTTTGAAAGTAAATCTTTCCTGGAAGTTAACATGGACGGTGGGCTGGCCATAATCTTTGCAGCTATCGCCCATATGACCTCGGAAGATGACGAATACGACGGCTATTTCATTCCCAAAGGAACAACTGTTATTGGCAATGCGTGGTAAGTATATCTGACCGTTTGTTTGAATGTTTAATGACTTCCTTCGAAGGAGCATACTCCATGATGAGGCGCTCTTCGAAAACCCATCTGATTTTAACCCCGATCGTTATTATAACAACCCAAGAACTCTGAAGCCAGACGTTACATTTGGTTATGGTCGACGGTACGCAAATTTGCTCACAGAACAATTACATTGATTTAGTCTCATCCATGTTTTATGTCATGCAACAGCGCCTGTCCAGGAAGGTTTTTCAGTGACAGGAATATGTTTGCTATGATTTCAGCAATTCTTGCAGTGTTTGATATCCTTCCTCCTCTTGATGAGGATGGTAAACCAATGAAGCTTGACTTAAATCCCACTGACGGCATTCAGTCGTAAGTCCCAGTAAACATTCCCAACACGTCGAAAGTTCGCTCATCTGCATCTTGCACGCGCCAGATATCCGGGTCCCTTTTCGGTCCGGATAATCCCCAGAAATGAGAATGCTGCTCAGCTTGTAAGGGATCTGGATGCTTAAGCTTCATAACGAGAGGGACTCGTATCAAGAGGTGATAAACATTGTGAACGGGTGTACATACACAACCTGAGAGTCGTGTAGGAGGTGCCTGAAATTGTTGAATTGAATTCAAACGACCTTGCTTGACGGATGATAACGTAGGGGAATCAATATAATTACAAGAATACCCGACTCGGAGTCTCGGACGTGAGTTTTCATATGTTGACCGTTCAATTCACTCGGCCGTCGTCTACCCAGCTGGGAATAAAAAGGGTACGGCAGGCTGCAGGAGCATGGGTCTGGACGGAAATTCAAGTTGTTGAATTTTCTCAACACTTTTTCAACATGACTTGTATATTTGAGCACACTACGCTGTCAAATTTCAGATTCCCCCACTTTGTTTCCGCCTCCTCCAACTCTCCTCCAGGCTCCAGAGCATCTTGGTGCTTCCGTTATTAATCTTCCACTCTTTCATCCAATACATTCTTTTCAATCATGTCCATATCTCGTGTTATCGGCGTGCTTCAGCTCTTCATTCTCGTCTCTCTAGCTAGAGCTTCGCACTCGGGCACTACTCCAACCCCAACCTTGAAATCGCACTTCTATCATGGTCCATGGGCTGAAGAGGGTACTATGTTCTCCAAAAGCAACAACTATGGCGCACCAATTCCACCATGGGCTCATGGTGCTATTCCAGGCTGGTCACATTGCCCTGAGAGCTCGGACAGCTGTCGTCCAGATGTTCCTTGTCTTCAATACGGAGCGGTACGCTGCCTTTTGCTTTGCTGATTGAAATCTGTTTTAACCGGGCAACGACTTCTTCCAGTCCCTGTGCAACATCCTCAGTTACTTCCCTGATACGCTGCACTGTCCTCATCCGGCATCCTACGCACGTCATGTCTACAAGAGACACGGCAACAAGCACAGCCGCCGACAACACCGTGTCGCTAAGCGCACTGAGCCCTCCCAAGTGCCAAACCCCAAGCCGTATGAATTAACATTTTCGAACTTCACGGGCGCAGTCCAAGCAGACGACTATATGACATTTGGCTTAGTTGATACAGTCGAAGGTTTGGATAACAGTCCTGCTCCTCATTTTTGCTTCAAACTTACCTTGACTATCCTTAGCTTGTCTGGCCATGTGCGACAACGTCCAAGGCTGTCATTTCGCAAACAGTAAGCACCGTCACCCTCAACATTTATATGCGGCAGTTTCTAATCATGACTCCTAAACGTTTTGAATAGCCTACCACGATGTCAATGGCAAGGTATATTACATGTTTTTATGTCGCTATGAAGAGCGCTTATTCGAAGTTTAGGATGGGTCTCCTCTCTTGACGTGTTCTCTCTTCCAGAATTGCCACGATGTCAGCTTTGCCACTAATTTTGGTGGCCAGACGCAGCCCGATGGCTCATTGAACCACATCGAAGAGTCGTATGGATGGTGCAAGAGCACATAACATCTGCATTTTGCTCCAGCTAGCCCAATACCTGTCCAATCATTTGTATACCCGAGAGGCACTTGTGTCTGTACATATTTAGTATGATTATCTCACCAATCGAGCTGTTCAGGATTATTGACGATTTTATAGCATTTCTGCACTACGTTGATGTGCCAGTGTCTCACGTTTGTGAGTATAGTGCTCAAATACATGCGATTCACACCATCAAATTCACTGCTCCACACCGAGCACACTTTAGCGGGGGGTATCAGCCTCGTACCCAAAAATACGCCATTTGCAGTGTCACTGTTAATTTATTCAAAATCGTCTCCATCATTCTTTTCATAGATATCTCTACTAGGAGTACACAAGCGTTTCAAAGGGAGAGTAAGGTTAGGGAATGAAAGTTCCCCACAAGTATCCTACATGGACTTTAAACCAAGGAGTACATATGGGCCTCAGACTTTCCAGGGTGTCATCCGACGACTTAAAGCTGAAGTTGCTAATAGGAGCATTACCGAGAAATATTCAGACTAGTGTCAATTTTTCAGAATCATGAATAACCCCCTCAGACAACCTGATAAAGGTTGGTTCGTTTTTATTTATATCTAATCTGTGCTTGTGATCATCTTGCAGGTGCGATTCGAAAGGACTTTCCCTCGACGATGGGTGAACTACCACACAGCCGACGCCTATCACTCAGCGTGATCTTGCCTTTAAAGCAATGGATACCGCGAAGTGGGCACTTGTTCCTCCCAATACCCTTTCGTTGTCGCTTCAATAATGGATGAAGCATCTCCCCCCATGCAACTTCCGAACCCGCTGACGCCAATGGCTTTCTTACCTCCTATGCTAGCTACGCAGGTTACTACAGGAGTGTACGTTTTGGTAGGCGGATGCGCGGTACGTAGGCGTGTTCTCAAGTGTCCGGTGCTACACCTCGCTTACAAAAACCACTGAACAGGTTTTTGTTTGGGACTTTTTGGACAATCTTCGAAATGATTATAGGCTTTTGACCAAGTACAGAATCCGGCTTCCAACAATTGCCTATATGATTTCAAGGTACGGGTAGATTACCATTGTAAAGTTCATTTTACTTGGAGTCGTACTAATGAGTCCTTCGTAGACTAGGAACACTGGGACTTGTTCTTTCAGGGGCAATATTTGGATGTACGTCCCTCAGCTCATTGAACTGCTCATTCTGACGTTAATTCCTATCTTAGCTGCTGCGATTACAACAGATTGCGCTCGGTTTCACAGGGTTGTGGGGGCATTTTACCCTATCACAATTCCAGCAACCTCCCTTCTCTTCTTTTTCCGACTCCGAGCCGTGTTCAATGGAAACAAAATTGTCGTCATGGCCTTCGCCTTCATCTGGCTCACGCTATTTGCCAGTTCAATTTCCGTGCCATTTGGACTGATAGGGACGAACATTGGTCCTACAGAATACTGCGTTACCAAAAGCATTCGAACGTTCATCGTGGCGCCCACAATAATATCCTTTGTTCATGACACGCTCGTCCTCTTTGCAATATCTTGGAAGCTCATGGCTTTCACTCATGAAGACCTAGACGTGCAAAGGGGTGTGAAAAGCATGGTACTGGGCGACTATCTTCCTACCTTCTCTCGATCTCTCCTTCATGGAGGACAATTGTATTATTCGTGAGTTGCTTATAGTTACCGGACCATACCCTTTGAAATTCTGAATGCTAACCCACATCCCGTAGTGCCACTGTATCCCTCAACCTACTCACTGTCATTATGTTCTTCATCGAATCAGTACCCCCAACATATCGCCTGATGTTCACCCTTCCTAACGTCACGTTGATGAACATCATGGCATGTCGCGTCTTTCGAAACACCAAGTTTGGACTGCTTCAGGACTCCTCTATGTCGACTGGCGGTCTAATTTCAACGAGCAACACAACAAAAAATAACGACCGTGTTGGGATATCGGTCAAGTTCGCGTCAGAGGAAGAGACGACCAGTACCAGTTTCGAGCCACCGTCAAGCCCAAAACCAGCAGTGACAGCATCGAGAATTCATTTTAGGAATAATGTCGAGCCCGCGTAGCCATACTCGGGAAAAACCCACAGTGCGATGCATGCTGGATTGAATGTGGTGCTTCAGACGCTTCAGACAGAGACCATCATCTCGTTACTACAAAGGGAAGGGTGCAAGAGCATCATTATCCAGGTCTCCCTCCGAGTCCATGTTAACAGGAGATTGCGATTAACCGAATCATGGGTGTATATGCATATGGGTGTGTGGAAGTTGCTTTAGGGGAGTTAGTAGCCAATGTGTAGGCTGGAAGTACTCACATTACACTTGTCAAGTTGTGGGTATATCAAATAGAAGCGGATTGAAAATAGGGGCTATTACGGTACAAGCCGGATTCAGTGTCTCGCCTCCCTCGATAGTGGGAACCTTGGTTCGCGTCCTGCACACTTGACGTATAAACATAGATGTATGCACAGCTTCGAAAGGGACCAGATATCACGGTGCTGATGAGTGAATCGACGTTTTGGTCAGGGGGTTCACACATTCACGAAGGTCGCATCATAGCGCATCATGCTCTTGTATTATATTTTTGTATTCCGAAGAGCCTGAGAATCATCAATGGGATAGCTACGATCACAACGTGCAATATACTCCATGATCCTAGCCGGGATAATTTTGTCTGATCATTTTAAGGCAACATGTTGATCTCAAGACGAGCTCCCTTGATTTTTTCCCTTCCGACTCTCATTACTTCCTGCCAGCGTGGTACTACAAGAGGCTTCAAAACTTCGACACTACAATGAATAACGCAACAGATGTCGATTTTAGCCGTTCGCCAAATCCTTTAACTCCTATGGCTTGGTTATCTCCTTCGTTGGCTGCTCAGGCAACATTGAGGGACTATGTTGCCGTTGCTGCATGTGCTGTGGGTGCCTTCGAAGTCGATGTCTTTATTTACCATTATCTGAACAACTCGTACTTATTGCTTAGGTTCTCGTTTGGGACGTGTTGGATAATTTAAGGGGCGATTATATGCTACCACTGGACGCATCCCAACATATTCCGGCCCGGAATATGTTGGAAA
>NHTK01005710.1:0-14118 GCA_002938355.1 Panaeolus cyanescens | reverse complement strand
CCACCACGACATCGTTTCACCAGCGCTGCCCTTCCATTCCGTGTCGTTTTCCCGGCTGAGAAGTCAGCTCTAACTCGGAGAAATGAAAACCAGCACCATAACTCCGCCCAAGCCTCCTGATGTTCATGATTTGCAGCCTGTTTGCCATTCTTGACCAACTGCTGCTCAATCCATTGAAGATTAGCATTACCCGCCTTGTCCATTACCTTTGCCGCATCAATGTCAATCTCAAAGTCCGTTCCTGGGCTCGTTGTCGGCTTTGTACCAGGAAGCCTAGCACTGACACGTACACCGTCTCCACGAATCGATTGCAAACTCGGGTGCACCCCTACATTCTCCTCGATCATTTTGTTAACTAGGAACAGTGAATACATGAATCATAAACAGACATTGGTATAGATCGCTACATACCTTCTTGAATCAATGTTTTTGCTTGCTGCTCGACCTCAGCCATTTCGGGGGACAATGGTGCGCCGTGTGACGCCGGAGGCGGGAAGCTAAGGTGAATTCCCATCACTGTAAATGTGAAGTCAGTATCATACACGTCTACCAAATCAAAGATTTTACCCAACGAGATTTGTACAAAAAACACAAAGCATGAGATCGAGCGCGTCACAGACAGCATTTCGGAACAGAGAAGGTGTTTATGAAGATTTAAAGAGCAATATAGTGACCAGCACTGTGTCTGATCCATGAACTTGTTAGCCAAGCATAGAGAACTCGAGAATGAACATGCTCACCTCTTGGTTTCAATCCAGTGAATGGGGGAAAAGATATAACATACAGGTGGCTCTTTTATAGACAGGCGTGGACACCGAGACTCAAGTTCATCCGCCACGACGTCAAATTCCCGACATCAGGAATCTTCCCACCACGAAGCCTCCAATGTAGCATCTGGGTAGGACCTCCGAGTCGGAATTTAACCAACCACTCACAGTTTAGTAAGGACTACCGTGACTGCGCAGCTATCAATGATGTCGTTTCACAGAGCTGTCACGGTATCATGCGGACGCGGTAAGATATATGTCGTGTAGATACCAGAGCGACCTCCGAGTCGGACATTTGACGTCCTAAGAATACCCACCGGTGACCATGTACACCTAAAGGTCGTTAAGCATCCCGACTCGGAATGGACTGCTACGCATGACATGGACAGTTAGAGAGCGGTGGAGAGTATAAGGTGTGTACCAGCAGTACAACTACCAGTTCACTTCTGCTATCGTCTCGCTAATCCCGATGCGTTAAACATTTGATAGATACTGACTGTTTTTGCCCGTATTTTGTAACTAACGCTTCCTAAAACAAATACCATCCTCTTGAGTGCTTTTTATGATATGCTCCTTTGGTGTGCAATATATCGAGAGTGACATAGACTAATAACGTGAAAACGCAGCACGAAAGCCATTACAACTCCATAAAGAAACACAGAAGACGGTGCTTGCACAAAACGAAGGTTTCACCAAAGCCATAGCCGCCGCCGATGCTGAATGCAAGAGAGCAAGACGCGAAACTCCTCTCCCGTGGCAAAAGGTCGACCATTGAGAGGGAGTAGATGATAAGCTCTCCCGCTTCTTGTCGAATATCGACATGTCACCTCAGTGCTCTGTTTACCCCAAATCTTATTCGAAATCCACCACATGACGACATATAACAACAGTAATACATCTATATACATTCACCTTAAATACTGCGACCGTCTAACAGGCTTATAAGCTCTACGCTGGAGCGACCTACGTTTCACCCCACTCTTTGGGCTCTGTGGTAGGGTAGGACTTCGTTGTAGAGTAGGACTACGAGGGGGTGAGTGGGGCTTGTGCGGTGATCCAGCAGGGGCATTCCCAAGTGTGGGGCTGTCAGCGAACGGTGCCGTATAATGAGTTGTATCGATTGGTTTCGGTATGTCGAGTGGTTCCGGCTTTGGTTTTTCGCGCGCATTTCTTTGGTTGTGTTGTGCAATTAAACTGTTGCCTGAAACGTTTTCATCAGCTGATATTCCGCCGTGGTAGGAGAAAAGAAGGGCTTACTATGCGCGTTCAGCTTGTCATCCAGGAGTTTATTCTGCGCATCGATATCCACACTACTACTCTGAGAACCTGACGCAACTGCATTTTTCTCAGGTGTCGTGGCTCCTCCAGGGGTTGGTAGGCAGAGAACTAGTAATATCATATTGAAAATCAAGTAGACACATAAATTAGAAGTTCAGGGCATACCTGATGTTATTGGAGCGAGAGTAGCAAGCAGTACCAGAGATGATTTGGAAAAAAACATGATGTAATTGCGCAGAGTAGCGTCGAGAGGCAACAATAAGGATGACCAGCACCTATAATGTATCGCCAATGGAAGTCGAGCGAGTATTGAGCACAGGAGGGGACCTTCAAAATGTTGCGACCCACCTTACAAGTTCGAACCAGCGAATGATGAACGAAAGAGGTGTAGTAACTCACCTTTTATATTATATGTTCTTTGACGACGACCCTGATACCTTATGCAAGCCATGGAAAAAAACACACACAGCCCTCCGCAGTGTGTGCATCCCGAACGTTCGTGTCGTTATGAATAGGGTATAGCCCTGAGCATCTACCTTGCGAAAGGTATTATTTGGAATGGTTTGTGCCATATACAACCGTGCACATTCACAGAAAAGGAGCGGCGAGGGCTTGGCCCGTAGCAACCCCAAGGTCCCCAACGCACGTTGCCGGAAAGTTTGTATCTGGGCGGCTCTGCGAGCGGTGTTCTCGGGTTATGATGCATATATGGTGCCTCGGTGTCCATCATGATGTAGGGTGACGTCGAAAGGTCATCCTCGTACCGTTCGACTCTTACCAAGTATTAGGATCCTGGTACGAAACAGTGGTCCGTAACTATAATCACCGTAGTGGGTGCTGTTCAATATCGTTCACTGAGTGTGTAAACTTTAAAGAAGGATCAATCAAAAACGCGCGATGATTACCGGACAGCCCGCTGAGCGCTCTGGCACAATGCTGCGTCGGTTTAACACACAGTTTCATAGCTATCCATGAGTTAACCGAACCCGCTGTACCAGATTATTGACGAGCACCCCCACAGGACCTTAGGTAAGTTGGAAGGTGGCCGCATTCGCAAGGCATCGGCGCCTGTGTACTACATGCTTTGTTCGAACATTATTGTCATTTTATATTTTTAAGCTAAACGCCCATTTTGTACCACTGGTTTGTTGACTTGAAGCTCAATTGAAATCAATCTAAGTTTGGAATTTGGAGCCCGTACGCGTATGTATCAAACCCAAATCAAACGGTAATCTATGTATATACCGAGAACTCACCAAAGGTTGACAATTGTCCGTCATATGACAAAGTATGTTAGGTATTTAGGCCTTAGAACTCAAAAACGCACCTTTCTAAATCTTTCACGCGTGGTTTTGATAGTGGTTATTCGCGAGTTGCTCAAATCATACCGTTCGCTGTGGCTCGGGTATTCCCGTTAAGAGCTCGGCCATTGCCGTCGCGTCGCGACAGCTCAACACGTTGACAACCACGCCACTGACTCTGTCGTCTCATCCAGCTTTCCATCACCCACGACACGATCCATGGTTCAACGTTCAACTGCCATATCTCATCCATTTATCACGCAGCCCGTCTGGTGGAGCAAAGTGCCACAGAAAGCTCAGAAAGGAAGGATCAATGGATGAATGGGGATGAGCGTCACACCCAAACCGCGCCGCAGGCTGAGTGTAACTGTTTCACCACGAGGGGGTCAGATCACCTCCATCACCTTCCTCTTGCTTTAAACCACCACTCTCATATTCAGTAGTCTTCTCCTCAGCTTCCCTTGCGACGTTCTGGTCTCTTTTTTTTGTCTGCGCAGAGTGGAAGAGGAAGAAATGACACCGTACTTTGAGACCGTGAAGGTGTGCCCACCGTTTCTGCGCGAGGTGCCATGTAGCTAACAGGGTGAACACCTATCTATAATTTCCCAGTCTTTCGCAGATGTGCCATTTACTCTAGATGAAGGCAAAGGCGGTGTTGATACGTTGGCATTCCTTGAGGCTGCCGATGGGCTGGTGCTCATGTTCGGCGAGTCGTCCTCCAGTCCTGGTATTTGTGCAATACTGACGAAGTTCATAGATCTTTTTGGAGCTGGCGTTTTTGGATTTATTCAGATGGATTTGAGGAACAACATACACGTACGTTTTATCCACTTCCATCTATTATCAACCAACCAGTGCATTTTAATCATTAATCCATATTTCTTCCTTTTTTTGAAAAAACATAGGGTGTGCGCACACGGTACCACAGCGCTACGGATAAATCTTCCACTTTGGAAGCGTTGGCAAAGTCAGAGCGGGATGAGGTCCAGAAGTGGGAAGCAATCCCATGCTTGGTGCGATTGATGAGGTGAGTTCAGTCATTCTCTTCTTCGTCGTCTCCCTATTCTGCTTGGTGGCATCTCCGCTTTGACTCCTTGCGTTTAAAATGACGGGATGTCTTCAGACGAGTGGTGACCTGTGGATCATCATTCGCCCATTTGCTCTACAGAACTCTTCATCGTCACGATTGTCCCAACTCGTACATGCCAGTTGTAATACACTTGCTGACTCGTTCACTCTTCTTGCTATATAGGGGACTGTCTTTGACGCACAAAGCACTGCATAACCTCCAACAAAACAGGGGGTCAGAGCTCCACACGTGTTTTCGACAATCGTATGACACCGTGTTAAGTCGCCACCATGGATTCTTGGTCAGAAATGTCGTCTATGTGAGTTCTATTTTTGGATATTCGATTGGCGCGGCGAGGATGACGTCGTGCCACGATGTTGCATGTTGGATTATCGAGGAGTTGCTGTCAGCAGCTATCATATTGTCTTCCTCTTTTTCCTACGCGCTGGCTTGCTCACTCTCCTTCTTTACTTTGTCGTTGTGCCCCGTTCCTCGTCTCTGCATCTTATTCGATCTGGGCTGATCTTACCTCCATTTTGTCGCCTCTCGCTTCACCGTCTCTCGTCGCTTTCTTGGTCATCGACTATCACTCAGATTGCCATCCGTTCTGTACCCTCGCGAACGTCATTCTACCAACGTATCGCACAAGGAGCGTCTTACGACAAGCTCAACGACGAGCTGAACAAGTGGCTGCTAGGCCTAGGTGCGATTGTTGAGTATATGAGCAGATGGTTGCGTGAGGGTGGATATGGGGATGTTTGAATCGATGAGGGGTGAGATGGAGCTTATACCCCATAGTTGAGCGGAAAGGGAGGATTTTGTTAGCGATGTGCTTCTTTCACTTTATATTATTCATGGACGGATAATTGCGATCGTAGGATGGCCCTTGGGCACCTGAGCCATTGTTTGAATGCACAGCGTAGGTATGATTTGTTACTGAAATGTTTGCGGATGGATCGTATTAATCCCTATCTAACAAGTTGTATCCAACTTCACCTCCAGCCCTTGGTGAAGACAGACCTGTCACGCCGAAGGAAGTCTGAGTACGCGAAGGGCAATCCGATTACACTAAATAACATTTACTGAATAATAAATCTCTAATTGGCGCCAGAGTCATCTATTGAGCATTAGCCTTCGCCTTTGTATCATCCGCCTCTTCATATATCGGGAAATTATAGTTGTAGCGAGCATTCTTCCCCGCGCCATGTGGGTTCTGTTGGGTGAGTGCCCTGTATCCCCAAAGGGCCCAAAACGTTGCCGAGATATCCGCAAGAGAAGATGCATGCTCAACAACCTTCGCCCAGTCAGTCGTGTACTCTATCAGCCAAAGATGGGTGCGTGAGCACTGCAAATGTGGTTGTAATTTAATCACAGGAATACTTACGGGTATCAACCTCCAACATTCCCGCCTCAACCTTTCCCTTTGTTGGCGACAGCTTTGCATGTTCAGGATCCCATTTCCACGCGTCGGTCGCGCCCAACTGGACCATCGCAATCGCTCTGGTAAGCTCAAACCTCTTCTCCCAAAAAGGCACGTCAGTCGTACTCTGGAACAGTGCCAACCCAAGATGAAGTTCCTTCGTATTGGGGTCAACCTCAAAAAACGAATTGGGTCCTAAATCACGTCCAATACTCGCAATCTTGATGGTACATTCCGCGACTTTAGGGAAGTCCTTGACAACAACGTCCACATTGACTTTTCTTCCGCCAACCCTTCGCAAGTAAGAGTCACGCTTCGAGCTCTTGAGATCCTTTTGCATTTCAGAAAATTGATCATTGACTGCAATGTTATAGGAAATATGAGGGACTCGATGACGACAAGACAAAGGTATGGACTAACGTTTTGATTCGAATTCATATACCCGGGCCGTAGTCGAGGGACGGGGCGCAGGCCTGATACCTGAAAAGTCAAAGCGGATGCCTCGAGCATAACATGCTAGGGATATTCAACTTCAGAACACGCACGAACATAGTGGGGGCCTGACACACCTTGGAGGTAGCATGATAGCACAATCATGAGAGTCAGAGTCAGGGATGAGAAGCGGGTCATGACGAGAAGGTATGAGCGAAGGTTTTAAATTTATGGAGGTCTGATAGGAACGCTTTTGTGTCCAGCACTAGATGTAAATACAAGCCGACCAGCGGGTTGTGGGTTGAAAAAAAAAAGTGCTAACACCATCGTCCTTATATACTCATGACCCAGACGTCATCAAGCTTCAATGTCGAGTACATCACCTCCTCATACATCGTTCCGAATGTCAAAATGCCAAAGCGACCAGACGTAAGATCGCTAATGAAAGATTGACACTTTACCTTGGTCCATGTTAGCTCACTAAGGCCGTTAGCTCATTCAGCCTTTCCCAAACCCCGAATCGACCCCTGATTTCTCAAGTTTGATATATAATTAGAAGAACACCCATGTGCATACTCGTGTTGCAAGGCGGAATTTTGCTGCGTCGCGTAAGGATTGGCACACATACTGCTCGAGATGATGTCATCTCTGTCAAGTCTCAAGCACCACAGCGTGATAAAACCACCTATAACACGACATTTTGCCAATCAAGGACCATCGCAACACTGATCCTATAAACAACCTGATGGATTCGGTTCGGGAAGAAAAATATCCAGGCCAAGTGTAAAAAAGTATTACTCATGGAGACGATGAAACTGAGTGAACAGAGGTAATATGTGAACGAGGCTAACAAGAGCGTCGAGTGGATAGTGATAAAGTCTGAAGCTTTGAAGCTGTGGACTTGAGGCTCCGGCGTCATCTTTCGGTCTTGGGTCTTACGGTGAAATAACCTTTCATCATATTGACGCCGAAACAACAAGAAATTATTGATGATGCATTTTTTACAAACTTGACAAACGACAGGAGAGAAACTGACCAAATAACCCTCATGTCCTCCCTTGTTCTACTCCTACTTCGCTAAGCTAACCATCATTGGTAACGTGGGTTTGGTCGGGTCGCCACCTTTCAGCACGGGAACAACCACATTCGTCATTTGCCAAGCAACCTCCTTAGCCATGGAGAATTCAAAACGGGAGACGAGGATCGCAAGAACAGCCTCTGTAATTGAGGTTGTTCACATTAGACAATCGCCAAGATGATTCGCAAGGTTAAAATGGATGATCACGCACTAATTTCAAGTTGAGAGAATTTGAAACCACTGCAAGTAACAGTGATCGAGAATAATTAGAGCTGAAGCGCTGAAGGGTGATAGAAATTTTTGGATTACATACATGCATGCTCGTCCACCAGCACCAAATGTCATCCTACAAGTTCATAGTTAGAAGCAGTTCACGATAACAGGATACTCAATGACTCACAAATGAGAATAAATTCCAGGGATCTTTGCAGAAACAATCTCCTCCTTCATTTCTTGCATCCATCGCTCCGGCTTCCACTCGTTGGCGTCGGGACCCCAAATCTCTGTATTCCGATTCGACCCAACAAGGCTGATAATACATTTCGTGCCCTTTCGGATCATGATCTCAGAGGTGGTGCGTCCAGACGTCAACGTTATGGGACGTGAAAGTGGAAGAACAATATCTTCGGTAGGTTGGCGTATAACTATATTGACAGGTGCGTACCTATATTGCGCAAAGATCAACGGTAAACCTGGTAACCGGGACAAACCAGTGACTCACAATCTGAGCGTTTCGCGACAGATGGCGTCCATGTAAGGAAGGGATATGAGCTCGTCGTATGGGATATCTCCTCCCGCCTTCCTCATTGCGTCTCTAATCTCATTCCGAAGCTTAGCTTGAACATCTTCATTTCGAGCGAGTAACCAAAGGGTGCGCGAAAGCGCATTTGAAGTGGTGTCCATTCCTGCAAAGGTGAATGAACTAAGAATGTTTAATCAGCGGGGTAAGAGTGAGAATCGGACGCAACACACGAAATCTGGCCGTAAATCTCCTCTTCGTCAAGCTGCTCATCTTCTGGTGCTTCCATGTTTTGCTTCACTGCGGAGCAGTAAAATTCTCAGTCGCGTAGAATGAGTCCATGATTTACGTACTCAAGATGCTCAAGATATCCTTCCCTCTACTCAGCTGTTCAGCCACTTTATGATTACCCTCAAGGAGTGCTTGCTTCTTGGATCGATAAATTTCTAGACTTGTTTCGTGCAATATATCGACAATATTCAGCAGTTCACGGAGCGCCTTTATTGGGGAGAACTTTACGAGTTTACGCCGGAAACTAGGTGGGCCAAGCTTTGAGAGTGGCTTCAAGAAGTACAATCGAAAGACTGATAGCCTGGACGCAGCCGGACTATGATGACGTTTCAGGTGTGACTTAAATACAAAGCCAAAGCAGAAACACGCACACTAGGCCCTTCAAAGCGGAACTATAGTGATGTTCACCGTAGTCCTCCGAGAGATCATCGAACGAGTGACCAAAGCCCGCCTGGCCGATAAGCTCCAGTGCTGTACGACCCATCCAGAAAACCATATCAATCTACGAAACGGAGGTGAATAAAGCTTTAGATGTGGAAACTCTTCTACGCACCTCTTTGACGCCATTTTTGACTTGATTGACCAATGAATTCTCCAGCTGAGAAGGTAATGATGTAGCTTATTGTCATTTTGGCAGTTATGGTTCATACCTTATGAGATATATCGTAGAACATTGGAACTAAGGTACGACACGCGTCAGCGGAGCAGATCTTGTAAGACACGAAATGATATTGAACACACCCATTTCGCGCATATGTGAGGTTGAGAACACTGGATTCAACTGCTTGCGTTGTCGCCTATGCTTGTTTCCTATTTACAAGGTCAGCGACACCTACTCGATCCAGAAACCCACAACGAACCAGTCGTCCCCAACAGTCCATTACCAAAAATATACTTCGTACTACTGCAAACGGAATGGAATGTTAAATGAAAAGTCGAGGTGAAAGTCGTATGGTATGACCCACGTGAGAATTGTGTCCATCGGTTGGAAGACGTTTTGGTCCTGAATAAATATAATATAAAATATTCGACTGTTTGGGATATATCCAACGGTGAGAGATGATGTACCTTGACTAAGATGTGATGCATCGCTTTGGGATCATAGGTATAAAGCACGGTATCCTGTTCAGTTCATCGTTTGGGTGAGATTTCACGTTCAGTTCAATTCAAGGAAGGAAACCGTACCCCAAAAAGCCCTTTAAGCTTGATCACAGGCCCGTCTAGTTGGTAAGAAAGTCAGCATCAACTCTGTATAAGGGTGGGTGATCGCATGAATTGCTCACACTTCTCCCACATCATTCTATGAAAGTCCCAACCGTCTGGATCAAAAACACGAGAAAAGACACCTATCAGAATTTGTGAATGATATAAGTGAAACTGATGGATGGAGAAACGGCAGGGAACTAACCCTTCAAATACGACTCAGAGGGCGGTCCCTGAAGTTGGTCAAGATCACCCTTGACAAATGCCTGCCGGAGTACTTTCCACAGGGCATAGGTTACAAGATACAGCGCAACATATTGTGTGGCTATAAGGGCGACTCCCATTGGATTTGAGTGTAACGAATTCAGAAGGATATCTGGTGAGACAAAGAATGGGTTCTTCCAGGTATCATTGAGCGATAAGACATCTGAACCTATTTATCTGGAGGGATAAAATCAGGGGCACATTGGGCGTGGACGCAGTCCCACAATAACTTGAATAAAGAATCAAATGTGGGAGATTTCACGTCAATGGTACGGCACGTGAACCGTATACACAATTCGTGTACCTTGGCTTGGGAAGACTGATCTGAGGACATACGTCTGGACTTGAGAGGATGATATCCTACCATAAAAAGAGTGATTCGAGTTTTCGAGTTCGAAGGAGTGTACAGGAGGACCACTGGTCACTAGTATATACACTATATACATGGAAGAGTATGAACAAGAGACTTCCAACGCAATGACGGTTGACCTTGCCTAGCGCCACCTTTTTTTGCATTTTCCGTCCGCTTATGAGTCCGACTCGGACGTCATGCCATAGCTGAATCATCTGAAGTGGGTGACTCACCACCATGGTGGCCCATGGGTCGTGAGTGGATTTGGTATTCCCAGTCCAGGCCAGCCGCTAACATGTGAAAGGTGGAGGAGTATTCCCGTGAACTCCTGCATATCAAGGAGACACGATGGAAATGGGTAGAAACAAGGAGCGACCTTCATATTTTCATATCACTCAAAAGTTCTCAGCTACATGAATAGGCTGTCAAGCGCACATCAAAACGTTTCCCTTGCTCTGCCAGAACTCATCAAAACCACCCTTGTCCTGATAGTGCTGTTGAGATAAGATCCGAGTCGGCGAGCTAAATACAAAATGTATAAAAGCCCCTTGATTAGAGAGTAATTGAGTAATTCTGGTCGCTGGCCGACTCCTCTTCACTGTACTGGTTACATTTCCCAATATTCTTCAACATTAACTCTAAAAAACCATGCGTCTCACATTCTCCACTCACATACTGTTCAATGTGTTCCTCGCGTTGTGGTGCATCGACCGTACGTTACTCTCCCAGCGCGTTACAAGACACCACTAACCTCGGTTACCGGCGTTACCGTAGTCGTGCACGCAGAGTTCAGCTTTGACCTCAGCAAGATCGACTGTGAAAGCCGCGACTTCAAAACTCTGAAGAAAGTCGAAAAAGAAAGTAAGAATTAAAGCTTCTTATTTCCCTTCAAACGTCTTTATGTTGACACGTCGTTTTCAGTCAATAGACAGCTGGAGGAGACGGACAAGCTTCTGAATTGCTGGGAGAAAGGCGAGAAGGAAACCCAAAGGAAATTGGAACCTTTTCTTGGATCATTCGAATCCAGATCTCTTAAGGAACTCAGAAGTGGTCACAGGAATATCGCAAAAGCACGCCTCATCGTCGAATCAATTGGTGACAAAGACGGATTTAAGCATATCATCGTTCAAAGCCAAAAGAAGCACACAATATCAGTTAAATGCGACGTCTACAACTCGGACGACATCCCTAGCAAAGTTCGCGCCGTGATGCGCGGAATTGTCAGGTTCAAAGTTGCTCCCGAAAAGCGCGTAGATATGTTTGTATTCGACAAGTGCAAGAAGGAGTTGTCTAGGATTAAAGTCCCACCCAAGCGAGGCACACTTGGCGATGATAAGGCATTAATATTGGCAAGTAAGTAACAGCGTTTTTCCGTTGACGATAAAAACTAATGAAGAGCCGTAGAGTGGGAAGCGGATCTCGTACTCCTCGGCAAACATTATCCAGAACAGCTTATTTGGAGCAAAGACTTCTGGGTCATGCTATTTGAGCTGGCGGCATCTGGCTTTAAGCCACGCGATATTCCAGGTCAGAAGTCTATATATCACAAGGGGTTCCCTTGGATATCGAAGCCTTCACAGTGTTCCTCGAGCAAGGGCGCATCTGATTGTCAGTCAAGTAAGCCTCAGCTACCAAAGGGCGATGATCCAGACCCGGACTGTCGTAGCTGTGCATCGGGAAAGGATTCAGACATGGATGGTGGGTCGGATGGTCAATCGAACGACCGCGCTTCCGATTGAGAGCATGTAGATGAGCAATATGGTATATAAATTTGAATAAAATATAGTCTGTGTTTGGGATGGGAACGTCGAACCTGGCGGACAGCTCATCTGAGCGCTGAGGTGACCGAATCTGAGTATGGGTATGTGCGTGTGAAAGATTACCTAATCACATACTGGTGTAACCGTCATCCTCCTCTCCTTCTTCCTGCCAACAAAAACATTGCATCTCACTTCAACGAGCGCAATTTCATAGTCCGCCCTTAGTCTGGGCTCATTATTGACCTTTACAGATGCCGAATACCGCCATCCATCGCTCTGTTCTCCATCCTCAGTCGTTTGCCTCTGATCATCTGCATAGACCTTGTCGGTGCACAGTCTTTTCTACTATGCTCCCATGTTAATTGTAATCTTTTAAGAGCGATAATAGGGTGACCAACAGCTCTGGAAGGATATGTGAATGGCTTCTTCTTTTATTTCTATGCTTATTAACGTTATACTACCATTACTAGACGACAACAATTCGCATGACTCTAATTGGAAGGGATGAATGAGTCCACCGGGCTACAGTTACAGTTGGGAGATTGAATGAATAAAAAGTGAATGTGTGATTCAGAATTAACGCAAGCATTGGGGACGCCTTGCGATATGATGGAACGACATGGTGGGAAGCAATCGTGGTCGGTACAACGCCATCTCATGAAATGGATAAAAAGTGAATGTGTGACGTGTTTATCCTTTCGATGATACGCTGGGTCGGGCGGTTCAAAGACCCCAGCATTGTGGGGAGGTCATATTCGCTACTCGTGCGGCCTTGGCACAGGAAGGGTCGTCCCAAGGGTCAAGGATCGCGAGTGGTGTGATTTGAGGACTGGAGTAGTGAATGACGGATATGGTCTCATGGTATGTATGTCGGTGGGTTTGCAGAGCGGGTAAAAAGCGTTTTAGTTATGCAGTATGAAATTGACAGCTTTTATAGACTTTTCATCGACTCGTGCGGATAAACATGCTTAGACCATTGATGGACCTGAAATTGGCAATATTGCAATGTATTTCTTGTGAAGTGAAACGAGTAAGGGCGTTATTGAGACAGCTAAATGCGTGACTCGCTGAGCATGATCGCTGAGAAAACCAGGTGCAGGTGATGCATGGCCGTCGCTCGTTCGAATGCAGCTGCACTTACCATGGTCGATGGTGTAACTAAAAAGGTATAAGGTCGGTGCCAAGGCCTATTGAAGCAATTAACATTCACACGCGTTTAGCACGATAATTATGTCTTAACATAATCGGACTTATGAAAGAAAGGAGATAATCATGTCCCGTAAGACTATAATTACAGCGTTAAAGAAAGGGGAATATGTAAAAGACGTCTTGGTCAAAATCTTTGGGGGTACGGCAGAATAGGAGAAGCGGGCAGAAAACGGGACCACGTCGACTAAGAGATACCGATATATTATCGGTTTTACGTCGTCCACGAGATACGTTATGTGCCTACCGCTGCTATTCTTCCAAGTTTTAACCCTTGATGCATCATGATACAGCACGACGGGTCACGGTGCGCTTCGAGAACGACGGAATGTCTCTAGGAGGAGAAACCGACGACAACCTTGCATGAAAAGGAAGGATGGCCGATCCCATAAGTTACAGGACTGGAGAGAAGGAGTCATTCAAAAGTGTGAAGTAAAACGAGGCGGGAAAGAAAGAGGTAGCGATGGACACTTGCTATTCATCATACTTATATACGCCGGATTCAACTTTAAAACTCCGTCAAAAAAAGGCAGTCTATGCCGACTCCAACTTCCAGTCGGCCGGCCCATTGGCTATCCTTGATTCCTGTCCACGAAACAGTGTTCCCACTTCAACAATGCAATCAGAATAGAAACGAAATACGCTCAAATAGATCACTAATAATTAAAATGGCGGCGCAGGACTTAAAATATGTGATAGATGCCTGCACATTACATCGCCCTATTGATTGCTTAGTGGGATTCGTTCACACACCATAGCTAATTTAGTACAACTGCTTGGAATATGATTCAGATTATATCGCAAATGTTAACTGGTAATTATATATTTAGAAGCTCTTTGGCAATGCCTTGACATCGTGGGTGTCATTGTTAGCCAGGTCAACCACGGAGTAATTCATATAAACTGATGTGCCTGCATCAGGAAAATGACCAAGTGGTCTTTGGCATCTTTGGTGTCT
>NHTK01005709.1:0-14111 GCA_002938355.1 Panaeolus cyanescens | reverse complement strand
CAAGAAGAACCCAGGAGGATACATCAGCGGAAGCGTCAACTTTGGCTGCCACGTCAATGCATGGCGCAATGTTGGCATGAACCTCGGTTCTCAGCACAACTACCAGATTGTCGCCGTTGACGGATACTACGGCAGCGGTAACGCCCAAATCACCGTCTCTTAGATAAAGGTAAGTACTAATATCAGTAACGCTTGCAGAAATATACCTGCTAATTTACTCGTGTTTTAAATCGACCATTGTAACCGATACATGTGTAGCGGTCTTGAAATTAACTCGCTTGTGAATTGAATTGAACAAGTTTGTACATACATCGTGCTGTCAATTTTGCTATGTCACAGGGAGAATTATCCGAATCGTTTATAGCCCACTGAGAGCCAACACAGGAGGTATCATATCAGCAAGATCATCGATAGGAATTTAAACACTTACCCCTTGATGGTCGGGTTCGGGACGACATGACGCAGCATCGATTTGAGATCGCACCGAGGCAAGAGTCGAAAATGCGGCAAAAATTCCACAAGCAGAAGAATTGAATCTCGTATTCAATGTTGAGGCTTGAAGCAGTATGTCAATGCATTTGAGGGGCGTAATAGAGATAGCGGACGTCGCTCGTGAGCGAGGTTAACTCTTCACGGTAAATATGTATATCCGCGAATGTTTCATATCGTCCAGTCCTTTACTACGAAACACCCCGAATATGGGATTAAATGTCGCGATATGTTAAAAGATGATGCATCAACCCACCAATGGTGTCACATCCGAGTCTTATCGCATTGCCTCCCTGGTACGGTCCGAGTGACATTGTAGATGCCTGGAGAATATGACTTGGTTGTCTCAACGGTGCGCCATACCTGCAAATTCAGATTAAGTTGGTTTCATATGCACAGGAGAATTATCGCACCTCAACCTGAATAAGCTGATTTTATAAGCTGGGTAAAATCAAAGATAATGAATTGGGTTGCTAATTATGACAAGCGAAGGGCCTAAAAGTCTTGAAGAGGACGATGAATTAAATCGTAAACGCATCCATAATCAATGAGAACGAAGACAAATACAGCCGCTTGATTTCAATCAGTTAGCGGAGGCTCAGGAATAGCTGGACCCTTCAAGTGAAAAAAAGTCGTGAAATTGATAAGACAGAGCGAATGACAAAGTGCGAGTCGCATCCTACACGGAAAACGAAATCAAATGCGACATTGAGATGTTAAAAAGGCGACTACTCAAAAGTCGAGTTCAAAAACTTCAACAAGTTCTCCCTATTCGCATCTCGCTCAACGTCAAACTTGTCCTTCTTCACCTTCAACTTGATCTGCCGCACAGATGAGCATCTCATGAATTAAGAAAACAAAAAAAAGAATATACCTTTTTGCCTGTCAACACGCTCCTACGTTCTTCGGTCTCCCTCTTCGACTTTCGGTCCCTCTCCTTCTCTTTTTTCTTCCTGCGTTTTCGGTCCATGTCAGGGTCTCGAGAGTCAGAACGATCCCGGTGCTTGCGTTTCTTTCGGTCATCCTTGGATCCGTGATCAGAGTGGCGACGGCTTCTTTCACGACTGCGACTGTGTCTCTTGGAAACGGGTGAGGCGGAGCGACGACGACCCGAGCGGGGGTGTGAGTAGGATCGAGAGGATGAGTCGCTTGATGAGTCAGTAGAGGCACTCGACTGAGAGGGTGAACGTCGTGAGCTGGTTCTTCCTCTGAACGAAGGATCGTTGTTAGGAGTTCGGGAACGATCGTCCTTGGATTCTGTTGCAAAACTGCGATGATCGTCATCGTGGTGGTGCTAAGAGGTATTTATGGAATAGATATCGTGGGTTCACCACTTGGACGATAAGAACGTGATGCAAGGACAGCAAACGAGAAACATACGGGGTCAGAGGTTTTAGTGTGCTGGGTCTTGTCCCAGCGACGAGGTTGGTTTCTCTCGTCTTGATTTCGAGAGGAAGATTCCTGAAATACAGCCATGAGCTATGCATCCAACGACGGAAATTCCTACGCACCTCCTCATCGTCATCCCAGCCTCTCATTTTGGAACCTTTGGAAGAGCGCGACTCGTGCTCTCGTTTATAACGGTCCTCCTTGAGAAGGGTCATTAAATGGCGCTGCATAAGTGAATAAGTCAGCGTACCTTGTGCGAATAGCGCTTCTCACCGCCTGAAATGCGGGCGCTTTCATGGCCATGACGACGCCCTCGTGCATGACTGCCAGCATTGTAGTCGTCGCGGTCATAACGGTCCCTGCTGACGTCTCTACTATACCTGGAGGTATGTTTTTCACCGTTTCTCGTGTCAGAGTTCCGTTTTCTTAGGTCTTCTAATGTACCACCGTTTCATGTTCCAGCCAGTAAGACGTCGTCGTCAAATTGCACGGTGATGAACTAGGAATGAGCATTTGGTTGGAAAAAAGACCTGTTTCATGCTCACCATCTACCCTTTCATCTCTGTATCGGGATTTTTCTTCACGATGGCCGTTCATCGTAATGGCGAGCAGGAGTGATGATGTGGTTGGGTTCAAGGGTCGCAGTGCGAAAATGGCAGTTGAGTTTGGATTCATTCGGAGATTCAAATATTCAATTTCCGCTCTCTGAAACGGTCGTGTGCCACGTCTCAACGGCCTACAACCTCAAGCTCATTTCTTGGCTGCACAAGTGCGTTCCTGCAGCATCATCTTTAATTACTCTGAGATACGCGCTAAATCCGTTGTAAAGTTTGCGGAACCTAGCCGTTTGCCAAGCCTGAAAGCAAAAGTTTCATCGATTCCTTGATGCCGCATTTCATCGTTCTTGCTTCGTTTGGGAGTTCTGGTCCCAATCTTGCACCGCTTTTTAGGCTTTAAATCGATAGGTTGCGCCATGATGCTGTAAATGTTCCGTAGCTAAGGGCTTGACCCGAGGATGATAAGCTTCAACTAGGCCAGCCTTTGGAAAGAAGCGCGCGCCACTGCCAATCGACACTGTCGTCATGGCTTGGCACACGAGTCTTCCTCTATATCTTACGATCCTTTCTTAGACTGCCAGGAGCACGGATGAGCAGCCGGGTGTAGCTTTTCTTCGTTCAAGGACAGTCAGTAAGTAAATTTATCCTCTTTTTCAGATTGCACACACCAACCACTCACTTCGATAACTTCTCCAGACACATCATGCTATTCTCCGTCAGTAAGGGTTTGTGGCAGATTCCCTGGCCTGGTTGATGCAGAAGCTCATACCCAGGTCCCCGTTTCTGGGATCGTCTCCATCTACTCACATCGATTGTGCAGCAAAATCCACGCACAGAACAAAGCCACCAAAATAAACTCTGCGCAAATTCCGCCAATGGTGTTTCGCTCACCGTTCGCAGCTTACCATCATACTTATCACTTACATCTCATGGTGATCTATCCAATTTGAATTGCGAAGCCCGAAGTGCCGACACAATGACTGAAAACATATACATTGCGGATTATTCTTATCGTTGCTACCTCACAGGTGAGTGAAAGATTCGGAGTGTTACGTCTAAGCAGGAATAGCTGACGTCGAGCGCTGTCAGATCAGCATCTTATATAGTCTATATAATGGGCTCCTACTTTCCCGCCCCCAGCCCAGCTTCTCTCCACACCCAATTTACGCGCTTGATTGCTTCATACCCCTATCCGCTTCATCATGCCCCTCAATATACACCGTAACGGTCTCGCATTGCTCGTGATCGCTATTCGACTTGTTTTTGCTTCACCTACTGTATGGAAATCAATATCCATCACGAAGAATACTGCCACAGTGCCTCGCCCGCCTGCTGAAGATCCTGCAGAGTTTTGGTTTCATGTCGGTGTGAGCATTGTCCTTGTGCTGGCTGGAGGTGTCTTTGCAGGGTATGTGATACTTTTCCTTGATTGTGACCTGCTCGCGTCCTCATAATATATACAGCTTGACGTTGGGCCTCATGGGTCTTGATGAGCTGCACTTGCGAGTGCTATCAATATCATCCGAAGACCCCAAGGAGAAAGAAAACGCTCAGAAAGGTACTTCTTATCCAGATTTTGAATTAAGCGATGCTCACTTCACTTTCAGTGTTGAATTTACTTCAGAAAGGACGCCACTGGGTCTTAGTTGTACGCCCTCATCGCATTAATTTTATTCCCTGATTAAACCTATTATCATAGGTCCTTCTGCTAAGCAACGTCGTGAGTGCTCTTATCAGAACATATGACCATGCTTTTACTGACCTCTTTTGCGTTAGATTGTAAATGAAAGTTTACCAATCTTTCTTGATAATGCCATCGGGGGTGGAGTTGGCGCTATTCTTATATCAACCGCCGCAATCGGTAAGGGTTCATCTCCGTTGAGCGCTTTTCAGCGATTCTGACACACCTATAGTGGTCTTCGGGTATGATTGTTCTAATCGCACACTTCATCTTTCTGACATGACTCGTAACATATTGGTTGACATCGTTCCTTTAGCGAGTGAGTATTCACACAATTGGTTTTATGTTTATCATTTTTTAACATTTTTCTCTCAGAATCATTCCTCAAGCTATAAGCGTCCGATATGGACTCATCGTAGGCGCAACGTGCGCACCCCTGGTTAAATTCATGATGTATCTCTTTGGTAGCTTTTCCTTCTTGCTTCGTCTTCGCAAATATTGAACCATCTTTTTATCAGCCCCTCTGGCGTACCCCATCGCCAAGCTCCTCGACTTTGTCCTCGGCTCTGACAAGCATCATACTTATAAGAAAGCCGAACTCAAGTCGTTTCTCCAGTTTCATAGAACTGGCGAAGAGCCTTTGCGTGACGAAGAAATATCGATTCTTAGCGGAGTTCTCGAGCTTAATACGAAGAATGTGCAGGGAATTATGACGCCTTTACGAGTATGTCCATTTTTTTTTCTTTGGTTTCGTGAGTGAGCGATATAATGATTGAACTTTGTAGGATGCCGTTGTGCTCAGCGCTGATGATATTTTGGACCATAATGCGGTTTCGGCGATTCTTCAAAGTGGATATTCGAGGTTCCCCGTTCACGAGCCTGGGAAGCCGACTTCGTTTATCGGGCTGCTGTTGATCAAGAAGGTACTTATTACTCCCTAGCACATTAGAAATATTCATTAATGCTATTCAATATGTAGCTTTTGACTTATGACCCGCATCAAGCGCTGCCGGTTTCAGCGTTTCCACTTTCGATCTTACCCGAGGCGCATCCATCGGTGAATTGTTTCCAGGCGCTGCATTACTTGTACGTGTTTCGTATACACTCCGTTCGGTTTCACTGGTTCTAATGTTTATCTCATAGCCAAACTGGTCGCGCCCATCTGCTTCTTGTTAGTCGTACACCTGGAAAGGCAGGAGGGGCACTGGGTATTGTTACTCTCGAGGACATTATCGAGGTACGCTTGAACCCTATTTATCTCACTGTCTTTGAAAACATGCGAACTAAGGATAATTTTGCAGGAAATCTTGACTGAGGAGATCGTTGATGAAACTGATCAATACCGTGATAACCTTACCAAAACAAGAGCACGAAGGTCGACGACTTCGCTTATTATGCAAGGGTAAGATCATTTGTCAATTACCACGTGTATGAGCTAAGAATTCTCTTTCAGAATTGTTGAACGCCGTCGCCGTTTGAGTTCTATCGAGCTCGACTGGGCTAATGAGAGCACCACTCTGCTATCGCATATTAACGGCCGCTCAATATCTCTTGATACGAGTGTGATAAGAAAGTATGACTTCTCGGATTTGGACCTTGTGGGTTCAGCGATGGGCGCTGCTGCGAATGGTCAGAGAAGAGCGGGTTTGGTGAGCATGCATGAGGGGGGTGGACGGTAACGACTTGAAGGAGTGATTCGTGGTTATTATTATTTAATGAATTCACGACGTTTTATGAATCGTTTGTACAGTGATACATGTGGTATGAGTGCACTAAGAATATGACACAGAACTTCTCAAATTCAGAAACCCCTTCTTCGAATTCATAGTCATCGCGAAGGATTCGGGATGTTGATTGTAAACGCAAATTCTCTACGATGGGGTCGGAAAATGTCTTGCGTCGACTTCTAACCATACAGTAACATTGTATTCGAGTCCCTCGCCGTCACCACGTGCGTCAAATGGGCGCTCGGGCGCTATTCATACGGCTTATCCGAGGCCCTTTCTCCACGGTCAATCATGATGTCATGGTGTTGGATGCCTGCTTCCATTTGATTTCGCTGGTTAATTTGAGCATCATCATGCGGTCGTTCTCTACCTTCGCTCCGTTCGAACGTACATACATACCATAAACGTTCAACGTTGCAACCCTCATAGAAGCAAGGTCATTGAGCAAATCAGGCTGGGGTGTGATGTTGAGACATATTATAGCCCTGTTTAATACAAATTCTCGGGACAGGCCATATGGTTCTCATCGAGGCAGAGTTATTTTTGCAATCAGGCCAGGCCTGGTGCGATGTTCAATTGTCTCAATAGTACAATTCTCGGAAAATCGTCACCCAAAATTTGGAAGAGGGTTGTATAAAACCCAGCCTAACGGAAACGATTCGTTAGACGTGCACTTCTTGTTTTTCCCTTCTCACCCTCACAACGTTTTGAGCAAATGGCCGCCAAATTACTCAAACTTATTGCCCCTTTATTAGCCCTGCTCCCGTCGTTTGGTCCAGCCTCTGTCAATGCTATATCCTCTTCTCCTGATCCCACCACTCAACTTGTAACTCCAAAGGCTGCCAACAACAGTGCCGGTGGGGTTCTCACAGCGAGAGCGGGTAGCGGGAAAGCCTGCCTGGCTTGGCCAAACGGTGACGACCCAGTTCTGGCAGCGTGGAAGACTGACAAAGTTAGCACGTGCGTATCGAAGCTTTTTATCTTGGTATTGTTCTTCCAAGTTGAAAATATGCCCCCGTTCTTCTAGTATCTACACTTGGAGTCCCTTCAAACCCAATTCTTCCGACTCTCTCGGCTTCGAGTTTGCTCCCATGCTTTGGGGTATTAAACAGATCAACGATTTTAAGAGGCTTGTCAAGCCAGGTTACGCCCACGTTGCTCTTGGCTTCAACGAGTACGTTCCCTTTATATGATCTGCCTTATTTCAACCTTTTGTAACAATATCATGATTTCTCCCTCAGACCCGATCACGAAGGCCAAGCATTCATTGATGCTTATTACGCAGCTTCGCTTTGGAGGCTATATATAGAGCCCCTCAAAGATCAAGGTTACTTCCTCGTTAGTCCAGCTCCTACTAGCGCTCCTAAAGGCAAGGTCTGGCTCCGGGATTTTATGAATGGCTGCGGCGGCTGCACTGTGCGTGTTTTATTTTCTTTTGGGAATCATGTTCTCACATTTGACTTAGGTTGACGCGGTCGCCATGCACTGGTACGGAACCAATGCCCAGGAATTCATTGCATATGTCGAGGACATGTACAACAGCTTCAAAAGACCTATCTGGGTCACTGAGGTGGCCTGCGTGGTTCGTTGTTCTTGCCATTTTTTCCGCTCCGCGTTTTTGGAAATTAATGATCGGTTTTAGTCGTTTTCTGGTGGTCACGAGTGCGACGATGTTAATTACGTCTCCACCTTTATGAATACCATCACAAGTTGGATGGACAAAACTGACTATGTGCAGAGGTACTGCTGGTTTGGTAAAAGATTTTTGTCATAACAATACCACATTTCCAGCTGATATGACTGCGTTACAGGTGCTATGAGGGATCAGGGCAACGTGAATGTTAGCAATGGTATGATGCAGGACAACGGTCTGCCCAACTGCCTAGGATTGCAATTCATTGGGTCAGCTGATGCGTCGACGTGCACGAATTTTTGAATGCCCGCTTCCGCGTAGCTGCAAGCTGTTTGACTCTTTGATATTGTGTATTTGAATCAAATTTGCGCATTTGTAAGAGCTTCATGACCTTGAATACCGAATTACATTCAATGGGGACAGAACCGTAACCGAGGACCGACATTCGAGTTTGTGTACAAATCCACCAATCTCACCCCTCTGAAAAGCTTCTAACTTTCCCGCCAGTGTGACTGTTTATTGGAATCTCTGGCCCGGTCTTAGAGTAAAGTAAGCCCTGACGCGCCGTTCCGAGGCGCATCGGTGCGCATTCAAACAACCAACAAATTTACGTGAAATGCTTGTACAGAAACATATGTAGCATTCAAAGAAAATTAGACAGGCAGAATATATCCAAAAATGCCTTCGTCCTCATAGCCGTCACGAATCAACTCCTCTCGGTAAGATACCGAGCTTGTAATGGCATGGTCCTGCTTCGCCGGGCTCCAGAATCGATACAGAGGTACAGCCTGTGGGACTTTGGCATCTTTACGGATCACGAAGCAGGCGATACCTTCAAGTTTGTAACCGATACGCCCTGCACTCTTTACTTCATCCAAGTCGACCGTGAAAAAGTGGTCCCCATTCCATTCGTTGAATAGGCGGAAAAGGGGGATGCTGAAGGGCGTCATTGAGGTGTACACTCTCCCAACCGAATCGTGGCCGTTATGCGTGATGGGTGAGTAGCCGATCCTGGGAATACGATTGAATTCACCGTCGTCGATGGTGTAGAAGTGATCTGTGCCCAGCGGGCTGTATGTTTGTCGTAAAAGCACTGGAGTAGGATTGCTTGATGCGCCAGCCATGAATGTCGCATGATCAGAGGATGAGTCCATCATTAAGGGCTTCACATGAATGGACGTAACACGATCCGCAAGGAAGGCGGAGCAGAGGTCGAGTTCGGCCCCACTCGAAATAATGAAAGTAAGGCGCGACCCTTTGTAAAGTGATAGGAGGTGTGAGATACAGTAGATGAGCGTCGACTGTGCACCAGAAGCACAGAAATGATGCAGCGAGTCGATCAAAAAGTACGAAGGCGATAGTTTGGGCCCGTGTGGAATGAGTGTCGAGACATTTGACGACGTTTGGAGCAAAGGTTGTGCGATGAGATTCTCGAACTGAACTTGTATAGATGCGGCGCTGAGCAACGTGGGGTTGTCCTCTATCGCTTGGAGGATTGATGTACGAAGCTCTGGTCTACTTTCAGCGAGCTGATACGCCAAATTGGGGACTAGTTGTCGCTCGAATTGTTGATTGTCGACGTTGGAGCAGTAAACGCTCGCAGCTAAGAGGTGGTCGTCGCTCAATCGTTTCTGCAAGTTTTTCATGATCGTTTTCGCCCTCTCCTGCGCAGGAGGAAATCCTTCATCAGAAGAGTTGTAGCTTATCCACAATATGGACCATTCGCGCTCTTTTTCCTGTGACCACCCTCTGATGCGAGCGTAAACCTGGCTGTCTCTATCCTGGTGAGGGACTGATTCCAGCATGGGAGAGCTTATCATCGACTTTAGCAAGTCCCAAGCTAAAATAAATCAATTAACCCATCAAAATATCGTGGACTGCACAATACCCACCATGGTCTTGACCAGAAAGAAGTGCCCCATCGCTGTACTCGTCATCCTGGATGGTATTGACGCCAACGAAGATGGGTAATGTAATCTCTGGAAGGTCCCCGCTTTGGAAGTATTGCTCCAAATGTACATGCGCCTGGCTTGTGATGAGTAAACGAATTGGAGGAATATCTTGAGCGACAGCTAGATAGCGTAATGCGTTCAGGACTCGAATCTGTGCAGCGTGTTGGTCAGTGCGTGGGAGATCCCTGCCGCACCCATCCAGGCCGTCAATGATGATGGCATGGGATACAGAAATAGTGTGAATGTCGGGATGGGTTTGGTACATACGTCGCAGAGGTTTGACCAGTAGCGTATTAATTTGATGTCTGAGATTCCTGTTGAAGACAGCAGGGTCTCTAATTATCTCTTCCTCGACAAAGGAACGAAGCTGGGGAATGAGAAGTGCAAGCTGATATACAAGCGTGGATACGAGATGTTTCTCGTCACTGCAACCAGATTCTGGGCCAGAAAACGAGAATGTTGCTACTGGATTCGTGTGCGCTCAAAGAGGGCGTGACATATCGCTGTAAAATCCCATCTTTGAGGCGAGTGAAGCCAACAGATTGGTTGTGTTGCCTCTCTTCCTTCTGCTTGTGTCCAGTCCTCCAGGATTTGTATCAGATCTAGTTGTTCCTTTGATTTGACCTCGCTGACATGCTCGGGTATGTGATCCAGTGCAGGAACACAGATCCATTTGCATAAGTTGTCAAATTCTATGATAGAGTTAGGGTGAAAAATCGAGATTGGTAATCACATACGAGGGGAATAGCGTGCGCTGGGATTCAAGGTCTGGATGTTGAAGTTGGAGTTGGAGATGAGAATACGATTTCTGGATCCTGATGATCCAAACACGGCTTCCATTGGGTTTACAGCTTGGTCCATACTAGAGTACGTTTCGCGGGCGGAAAACAACAGGCCGGTACCGCGCGCTGCGACTTGCGGCTGACATCGACGGCAAATGCCGTGGATGTCAATCTCGGCCCATAGATTCATTGCGATGTCACGGTGGACATTACAAGTACCTTACCATTAATATCAATCACTTCATGAATATAAGCGCTTGTCCGACAGCATAAAAAACTGTAAAAATCAGGTCCTTACTTACAAAGTGTCGAAACTAGCCAGATTAGATATAGATAAAATTTAAGTTGATGGATCTAATCTTATCGCATTTTTGGGATCGAACCTGGACACAAACGGACGACCTGGCGTCATGTTGGAGTGTGCCAGCATCTAAGTAGCAGGTATATTACATTGCATGTTCAGGAGACGACAGCTCTGAATTTATGGTTTATTGGAAGGCGATCGCCTCCATCAGGATTTTCATGGCACCATAGCCAATGCCTTGAACGACAAAGTCTGAGAAAATACCTCCCTCAGGCTCCTTCCGGGTACACCTTCTCAATACTAGCATGAGGGTGTCCTAAGCAAGCCGCTATGGGTGTCCCCTAAGAACATTCATTGGATACCGGGTCAGAGAAATGAAGCTTGGTGGCTCCAATGTGCAACAATTCATCCACCGGAGCGATAATTAAACACATGTACGCAACCAATTGAATTGCTATACGACTACACTTATTGATCAAAACATATTAGTCCATTTTTTCTCTGGGTTTGTTTCTTTTCTGCTTGCTCTCCTGCATATGGCGGCTCGAATCGCCTTATACTTATTACGCGGCGACGAAGTACCAGTAGTATTGAACGAGGTTCTTGTTTGCCTGGAGCAAAACCTGTACGTTCGAATTAATATTAGCTTCATGGATCCGAAACATGACACTAAATTGACAAACCTCAGACCAGGGGTTTCCACCGACGCTGCTGTCATACCAGAAAGAGTTTGCTGCACCAGGCATGGAGATTCTAGCAATGAATAAGGTTAGGTAATGGGTAACGATTCCACTTGATTCAACTCACGCCCAGTATCCAGGTCCAATGGGGTCAACATCCCAGAATTGCGCGGACGTGGTCCAGACGGCAGCAGGGTTGCCATCCTTGTCTGTCTGTAACGAGCGTAAGTGAGGGCAAATGTGGGCTAAAACGATAACACCTACTCCGGAGCCAATGTACATTTTGGTGTTCAAGTTGCGGAATGAATATTGGCCACCGACGCCAACAGACACGATGAATTTCTAGGTACGATGACCTCCATTAGTGCGTATTAACCAAAAGAAAGATATGGGGTCCTACGGATTCCTCAGGGAAGGCGCGGTCGGCGCCTTTCTCCGTCTTGACGACATCACCTGGCTGGGAAACGCCGCCTTGGCTGGTCTTAGTGGTAAGAGTCCACTGGCTTTGGTAGTTTTGGAGACGATAGTTTCCTGGAGCGGGGCCGGACATTGTATCAGATAGGTTTGAATGTGCTTGAGATGAGTAAGAGTGGCAAACTGTTGCTGAAGAACTTCGACAGAGGTACGAGGGTTTTTATATCTTTTCGATAGCTGCAGCTGACTGGACTACTGTTTTGGTCAACTCGACCCCACAGTGGTGCAGTGTCAGCTTTGAACCCCAAATCGCTCTTTCGCTGTTCGACATTGAACTCCACTGTCATATGAGCCACTGTGACGGTGCCAATATATGAATGTCAATTCCTGATCCTGTGTTTCGAGTCAACCACTACTATTAGAGACGTTGAATGAATATTAACGCTGAGATCCGGTCAGCTTGAACATGCTATCTGTCATTATGTATCCTGCGCATTGTGACCAACTCTTGGTGTCGACCATGGCATGAATGGCGTACCCTGCATTGTAGTTTCCAACAGTGTAATCCTGGTGGAGTCAACGCTTCACCCTAAATTGTTTTGGTAATGGCATTCAATTGTTTTATGACCCGCCTGACCTGCCAACTCTATTCGCGTGTGAATCCGTGCTTCTTCCAACAACACGGTAATTGGGGTGTAGTTCAAATGTTCGTATTCCCTCGTTATCAGAACCGTCATCGCAATTTAAAGGGCGGTGCTACTTAACTGCCTAATTCATCGACAGGACATTGGAACCACCGGTGTGTCATGCGCTCCTTACGACTCTATTGACATCGTATTTAGGTTGGAAACTGACTCCCCAGAATCAAACAAGTACAAATACGCACGCTCACATCATGTATCGTTGGTCAAAACCACGTCCTCCCGTCCGTTATCCCGCTTGCGCTGTGACTTGAACAAATAGAACAAAATATATGGAACCAGAGCGTTAATCTGAGCCCATAAATATTAGTTATTTGCACATTATCAGCAAGTAATTAGTGTTCGTAATCGCCAATTGGTGCTTAACTCGTTGAGCCGCTGACAAGGTGTGGAGAATTCTCAGTCCGAGATTCAAGTTATCGACACTGTGATTGACGTTGGTGTCCTTCCTAATAGACATTTGACACTGTAATTGGTGAGTTCCGGTAATCCTCCGTGCATACTGCCACAACCAAATGCATCATACGCTGGAGATCGTAACCCTCGATTTCTTGTGCCTTAAAAGTACGCCCAAGAATATGTGCTGACGCTCTAGAACCATAAGTACACAGACGAGTGTCTCAAGCAAACGCTCACAACCACAACTTAACCCACTCGTCAGACACAATGGTTGGCCCCACTCCAGGGAGATACATTATCAAGAGCTTTAACGAAGAATGGGCGATATGCGCTCATCGGCCAAAAGCCAGTTCCCAGCCAGGTGATATGATTTTGGCTTTCAAGGACGCGGATCAGAAGTACCCCGAGCACAGTGTGAGAAAACCTTGCTTGTGTGCGCGCTTTTCCATCAATGTACTGACAGTGGCATCCGATGATTTTCAGATCTTCATAGCGGACGTATCCGTCAGTGGGCAATACGCTTTCCGAAACCCAAAGACGAAGATGTATATTGGCTCTGGTGTAAGTGATCTGTGTCGTGTATGTGATAAACGACAACGCTCTTATCATCAACGCAATGCAGGTAGATGGAAAGGGTAACCCGACCACTGCGTGGACCGTGACTCCACAGTACTGGGATGTAGACCCCGCTGGCCCTGGCCTTTGGACGTCAGTTATTTACATATTCGACTGTCAGTTTGTTAATTTCGGCTCCACTTTTAGAATTTCTATGCCTGGCGCAGCCAATGCCTTTTGGTACAACGCCTTCATTGAGGGAAACACATGGGCCCAGGTGTGTAGATATACGAAGTGAGAGTGGCGCCGCACTAATGCTAAATATTTATAGATTTTACTTGCAGAAAACCAGAATATCATGCAATATTACTGGATCTTTGTCGGTGCCTCAAGCCAGTAGGTCAAACTCGTCTCTTCTAGTTGCTTCAGACAAGGTCCGGTGTAGTTTTACCCCGATTTTGTAAATGTATGTAGTTCAGCGAAATAGCGTGTACGCGTGAGCATGAGTGGGAAGACGTCGAGGTCCTAGTAACTCATCTGCACCTAAGATCCATGTCGATCTTGGGGATAATCAATCTGCAATTCGAAATGGTATCCAGGAATAGTTTCAGATAGTTTATCAGTCCGATGTGAAGCTTGGAGCAGACCAAATCTATTGGAAAGTCGAATACAAATGTTCGGGCACACATTTCCAGATAGGATTGCGATATTCTGAGAAATGTATGACGGGCTATGGATGTATTCGCACAAATTCTTTATGGAAGGAACTGACAGGGGTGGCACAGTTATGCAGGATCTGAGCGGTAGTGTTGCCGCGAGCCAGCCTCGAGCGAAACCGAGCGACCAAA
>NHTK01005708.1:0-14094 GCA_002938355.1 Panaeolus cyanescens | reverse complement strand
GTAATAAGTACTGGACCACACACCATCCACGAGCCATCGCTAGCTCGCAAACAGTTCTGGCATTGTGTAGGATGATGATGCTCGAGCAGGAATACATCCCAAAATTCGTGCCAGCCTTTTGGGTTGTAGCAGTGTTATGTTTAAAACTGAATGAGCTCCAGCTCCCAGCTAAGTGCCAAACTCAATCTAAACATATAGGAAGTTACCAGCGTGGGCCGTTTATTTTATTTTTGATGTAAGCATGGGAGATGGCTTCGCGTGGAGTATCCATAGGCAGGACAGGAAACTTCAAATTTATCTACTTGACATCCTTGCAGTTCTCACTAACCCTAAGTGAGCGGATACATAGACGGTTTCCGGGTTCTGAACAACCGAAACTACTCAACATCAGAGTTCATTCGAGCAGGAACATATGGCTGAAGATAACGGGATTCATTTGAAACGACGAAAATATATTTATCGACATGTCGTCTAAAATAAATCTTTAGACTGTACTATTCAGTACAATTTTGACGAACAAACTCCGCATGATGCCCTTTTGACAGTCGGCTACATGTCGATTACACTGATGTCATTGCAAGAGAACGGAAGCAACTCTAGTATATAGTTGCAGTCGGAGATCCCCATGCACAATCTAAATACCCATCCGCGCTTCGGGAACTTGAGATTACTTGTCATTATGCTGCGGATTGAATTTGTCGAGGTCACGCACGGAATGATATCTATTTTAATTTTTCTGTTCACTTTTTCAGTGTGACTACGCCTGCATGAAATGACATTCGAAGTCAGTAATAATCATGATAAGGACCAAGATAGTGACAATGGTGACCTATTACTCAATTACTTGATGGTGAGAATCAGCATCACACCTCGATGATCAGTTAACTGGTCTTTTAGCAGAAAATTATCTCGAATATGGGGGAAACGTATAGATTATTACTTTGGGCATTGACCTCAAAGCCTTCAACATTCAGCAAGAGGGTATCGTTTTCTTGCCGGCGGCATCTCGACAAGTGAGAACAACGAACGAGAATAGGAGATAACCATGGGTGAGCCTGAGAGCCCTGATTCGTAAGACTGGGCAAGACAGTTTACATGCTTCCACCCCGCTTTTCATACTACGACCGGACGAGTCTAACGATCTGGAGCTACTGCCACACAGGACACAGTGGTTGTGCTAGGGGACCTCCACAAAACCGCAGGAATTGATATGTCAGCCGAGGTCCAGCCTGCTGACAGGGTGCCATTGTCTTACGAGAAGCAGGGAAAGACGACACACAGCGAGCCTGCACAGGAACATGACCCCTTTCAAGTGGTTCTAGATGACCATGAACTTCCAAGACACCTCTCACTTATGCGGAAATGGACAGCTGTGTTCACTGTTAGTACTGCTGCGCTCTGCGTAGCTACCGCATCGTCAGTGGTGAGTGGCACGTCAATAGGGTATCCGACTCTGTAATCACACCCCTTGGCAGGCCGCATTTACCGAAGATGGCGTAGCTCTGACCTTCAACGTGGGGCACGAGGTCACAATTCTGACAATTAGCTTCTTCATCGAAGGCCTAGGATTAGGCCCTTTGGTCATGGGCCCATTGTCTGAACTTTACGGTCGTAACCTGATCTACCGTGCCTCATACACGGTTTACTTTGCACTAACATGGGCTGTTGCATTTGCACCCAACATCGGTGCGTAGCTGAGTCACCGAATTCATGTCAGGATACATCCCCCCTCATGCTCATGGAAACGATTTAGCTGTTCATCTGATCTTCCGGTTTTTCACTGGATTTGCGGGGTCCGCATTTCTGAGCGTGGCTGGTGGGAGTGTGAGCGACCTATTTTCGGATGCTACGGTGGCAAAGTTGGTCTTTTCTCGACCCAATTAATCATGCATTAATCATGATTCATGGCTAACAATCTCAATCCACAGCCCCATGGCCTTCTACACCATGTGCCCCTTCATCGGGCCTGTGCTCGGTCCGCTGATTAGTGGGTACGTATTTTTCAACGAAATGCCCAATTGTGGTTAGTTATATTTTCAACGAAACTCCGAGATTTATAAATCAGGTGAGCCGCGAGCGCTGGTACGACCTAAGTGGTTCTTTTTGACGTAGCTTGTCGCCAAATTTATAGAATCTGAACTGGAGATGGACATATTACATTGTTCTAATGTGGACTTTTGGGGAGTGGCTCGCTGTCATTTTTGTATGTATGCTCATAATTTGGCATCTCATTTAACGCGATCTAAGCCAATTACATACAGCTCGTTCCAGAAACCTATGTCCCCATTTTGGTACTGAGAAAGGCCAAAAGGTCTCGATTCTTGAGTCGCACATTCCGTTCGCCTTACCCTTATTGAAAATTTTCATTTCTCAGACTACGAATGAAGACGGGCGATGATCGGCATTGGGCGCCTCTTGAGCGTTCGGGAAGACGTCTCGGGCACAGTATCATGGTTAGTTGTTACCGCCCATTTCGTAAGCAAAACCTGCAGCCAGCTAGTATAGACTCGCCTCATTCATGTTAAACTTTCTTCCGCAGAATTGCTTTTCTATGACCGAATGGCTTTGTTACTTGACATTTGGTTTGTCACGTTAGTCTCTTCTCCGGCGTATTCTTATGACGGAGTTTACAGGACTGCGCTGGTTCTCGGGATTTTATACCTTACCTTTCAAGAATTTCCCATTATCTTTGGGGAAATCCATCATTTTCGCATGCAAATGGTGGGGTTGTCTTTCGTTGGGATAGGGGTTGGGATGGGTATAGGGATTTGTACCCAACCATACTGGAATAGGTAAGTCGTTCGAGGTGGCGGTTCTGATGAACTTGTTCGCTATCTGAGCGCTTTGTAGACTCTACGGACGGACTGCTGCTGCAAACGAAGGCAGGGTTCCTCCAGAAGTCCGTTTAATTATGGGGGAAATAGGAGGCATCCTTGTTCCAATAAGTGAAAAATATTTGTTCGTTACAATCGATGTTCGGAATATTAACAACAACAGGTCTTTTTTGGCTAGCTTTCACAACTTATCGCGCGGTCCCATGGATTGTTCCCATCCTGGCCTCGGTCCCCTTTGGAGCCGGCACTTATTTTGTTTTCACCTCGACTTTTACATATCTCGTAACCGCCTACAGACCGATCGCGGCGTCTGCCATGGCTTCGAACAGCGCAATGAGGTCATCATTTGCGGCTGCATTTCCGTTATTCGCAGCCCCTATGTATCACCGTCTGGGTACTGTTGGTGCTACGGCACTTCTCGCCGGACTGACTACTCTCATGATACCCTTACCGTACGCTCCAGTCATTCTTTTATATGAAAGGATCTAATTCACCGCTTAGGTTTATTTTTCGCCGCATAGGTCGCAGGCTACGACAGAAATCTCGTTTCGCTGATCATCAATATTGACTGTAGGGCTACGTAGAAACACAGGCATTTAAGCAAGTTCCCGACAAAATTCCTTCATTAAACTGAGGTAAACGTTGGGTATGGGGTGTATGTTGTTGTGGTAGTTGTACTACCCGATCCTGGGAAGTCGAAGGTGATGCAGGTGGTAGTGCCTGGGTCAGCAGCGGACTCTGTTCCAGTTGTTGGGGGGTTCCAGTGGGTCTGAGAAACCAGAATCGTCAGAAAATAATACCGATTAGAAGCAAATTTTTCGTACTGTATACCCAAACTGAGGAATAGGATTGCATTTGACCACGACGGCACATGCCACGACCAATGCGATGAAAGAAAGATTTTTTAAGACCATTTTAAGCTTTCGGATTCGATATGATTAGGGTCAACTTCAAGTGGCTAGGGTATTTTCGAACGGTATGTTATATATATATACTAGTATACATCGAGAAGATGCAAGTCTGTTTACTTCCCTCTTAGATTGGTAGTAAACTGACATGCAGGTTGCGAAAACACGGCGAAAATTATCCTTATGTTAAAAGGTATTGACTTCTGAGGCATGAACACGGCTTGTTTATCCGTGACCGCTTGGATTAGGGGCAAACTCATTGAATCAAACTACCTCTATCTGACGCCACGAGATGTTTATCAACATTTCCTGAATTATCAGCATTGCCTGAGTGTAGGGAGCCCAGATATACAAACTCCAGTTGGCCAACGGACTCCTGTTTGCCACGGTTGAGAGCGGATAACAACTGTCAGGGAAATGTCCGTGCGGCAAAACCTCGCCAGAAATTGGATGGGTATCAGTTAGTACTGGCAACGGTTAGTCAACGGTTAGAAGCGGGCCTTCATCTTTGCAAAAATCAATTCAACGAAGTGCTTACCAAAAGCTACAATTCACTAGTAAACTTGGGGGCTATCATTCGGAAACACCCCAGTTTCCCAGTAGCCACGGGTGAGGTTCGACGTCGACTTATTAGTACTACGGTTCCATTCGATATTGCGGGTACGGAAGGAGAGCCTTATACTGACTAATTTGGGTACTTTGAACACTCGTTTAAGATTGTCCACGAGGCATGATGCATGAGAGTCCAATGTCCGATAGTTGAAACATCATATGGTCAGTCTAAACGGCGCGGGAGGCCTCAGGCCATTGAGCAAACCATAGACGTCAACTTGTCATGACCAATAAATCTAATTTTACGAACAGGTGCCCATGAACGAATTTTTGTTACCCCGGCGGGCAGCTGAGTATAAAGTATGTGCTGAAGCACGACAGCAGTCCCTGAAGGGTCGTACCGGGCAATTTATTGATCCTTGTGGCGACCGAAACCGATCTCTTAATCTAGGCAAAAAGAAACAAGCTGACAGAATGACTTCAATGCGTTGTAGCTTTGCCTTGTCATCGCCATACATTACGATCGTCCGAAACGTAGTCTGAATTAAATCTTCGGTGACCAGACAATTCGTTGCGTCAGAAGGACACATGGCTCTCTCAATACATTATCTCACAATCGAGCGGCAATGAGCCCGTGGCTCACGATATTTAGATTGTAGCCGAATATCTTTTCTCAAGAGCACAAGAGGACTTGGGAGAATCGAGCTCTGGACGACACAAGGACCCACAAATGCGGTTAATGCTGCACTTCTTTTAGGTCATAGGACACCTCGAATTAGGCGCGCCCATGAGCCTATTAGTTTGGTTACCGGTGCTCATTGTCGCAATTATAAAGGCGCTGTCGCCTTGTCCCTCGATGTCGGTAAGATCTGTGTGTGATCTGAACTTTTGGTGGTGTTTGATCGAACGACTCAATGTGAAGAGGCTGATGGCCGTTATAGATCTCGCGGCTTCTTATCATTGCCGAACGGCTCGATCGCTCAACTGGGATAAAGTAGCACAGAGGTTTTGGACAGTACAAGCAGCGGGTTGACCCTATGTTCGATACGAATGGTCCAAAGGCCATCAGGAGCAGTATGTAAATGGGGAAGAAGAAGGGACAATGCGTCCTTATCATGATGCGTTTCTTTGGGACTTGATGGCTTTCAGAAATCAGTACATAGTGCTCAAGTGACAAACGTTCAACTTCAACGAAGGGCAAGTTGCGTATGGGCTTCCATACGCCATATGTACCTTACATACGTTTTGGGAAATAATAGAGTTTCATCCTCATTTAAGTAAATGAAGATCCGGGGGTCATAATCTCTATTCTAAGTTTCCGAGGATTCGAGCTCCTGGACCAGGGCACAGGTGTTTCAACTGCACGGGTATAAGCCGAGGGCGACTGCTGGGAGTGGGGAGGCCTGCCAAAATTAGACTGTGGAGTCGTTCTCATAATTGTGGAATTAATTTCAGGCTGCACTGCTCTGCGGTGCACCAGCCAACTGCCCCGGAGTTAATTCAGGGAGGAACGGAGCCGCCGTTGCATTCCGTTGACCACATTACAGTATTCAACAAGAAGCTGTTTGTAGGATAAACTGAGGTGAATCAGTTGGAGTACGATGCTCTGATTCATGGCGACTGATAACAGTACTATTAACGAATACACGGCAATGAGAGTATTAGCCGATGTAAAAGAAAACTTCTGTCGAGTAAACTAGAACTTGTCACATCATGATATGATTTCGATACAGTTAATATTGAGTTGCAATTTTCACAATCAACCTTCCATATTACTGTAATGCGCTTTTAACTGCGAGGAGTTCAATCCTAGATAGGCTCTCATCGATAAACGGTGACTCAAGAATCAGCCTAAATTTCAGAAGAATCATTGTACCTGCTATTACATCTCAATTAATCTGTCAAATACTATGCAAGGTGTGTGTGTTGTGATACCATTGTGGTCAGAATGGCTGTCCGTTTGTCCCCTTTTATCGTTCCAAACTAAATGTGGCTGACAACCAGGACCACTGGAAGACCCCACTTTCTTCAGCGAATCGTTGAACTAAGAAAACCAAATCTCAAATGAGGTTGAAGAGGGAATTCTCTGGATGGAAGGAGTTCGCTGCATATCACGAACGATTTGTACTAACCAAATTAGGTTCGTCAACAGGGGCGCGCACCTCGCCAAAATGGAATGAAGCCCTAAACATAGATAGCTTTTTGAAGCAGGGGGTGACAGATCCACCATGTTATTGTGTATATTGCGCGCTGTCTACATAGTTCAATTCTTACTTGACCCTGTCAATGACTTGAATAAATCAGCATTAATTAAATAAACCTTTTGAGCGATATCGTTATAAACAGAAGCTAACCCATTTCCATGACATCGTACCTGGTGAATGAAGGTTCGAACGTCGGGCCTCCAAAAGTGACGATCGCGCCTTTCATGTGCTATAGTACGAGTATCTGCTAATGAAGGAGCTCATAATATTGGTTGCCATCCTCGCGGATTATGCGTGGGGACACGGGGATCTCGAACCGCGGTGATCAAATTACATGCCACTTTGTATGAGCAGGATGTTCACCTTTTAATCGCTTGGAATAATTGGCATACGCAAAATACCTGCAAATAGAAAACAAAAAGTTCGAAGCTGAAATGCAAAATTTCAGAGGCGCAGAGCAGCTGATTTCGGGTGTGTTATTTTAAGGAGATGAGATGAGTACCCTCGTGAGAACATAGCTTTCCCAAAATTCAATTGATCAATATGTCTATTGAGGCGTGTTCATAACTAGTAGCCGGAATCGTGGGGCCCGAAGAACTTCAAAGTATGATCAATAAGAGCTTGGATAAAGGCCGGCTCAGTTCAGATATCAAGAATGCTGGGTCAGTACCAAACAGACAAGCGAGCGACTTCAAAAGACAGCACACCACAAAGACCGATTTGTTTGCTCAAGGTTCGTTTGGTGATTCACTAGCATCAGACCATTCTGTAGGTAATGGACATGTAGTCAGAGAGGCTCAGAGCAGTGTAAACACAGTAAACACTGCTATCACGTCAGAGGGCCCTCACCTGTTTCTCGAATGTCAGACCCTCGAAAACTACAGAAAAACCCGTAACACATATTATAACTGCACACATGTACACCCTGTTCTGATAAAATGATGTTCCGACAGGATATGGACCTCTCCGCCGTAGTTCTAAAGATTTTTTTGATACAATAACGACAAGTGTCTAGAATAGTTAAGCATGACTTTATGTAACTTGCTATGAAATGGCTAACATTCGTTGTATATCCCATGACTCGTATGGTGATAGGAGACGTAAAGATAGATAAAACACGCTGCACCTTGAGCTATCCAAGGATCCAAGATTATGGACGCGTTGCTCCTAGCACGAAGCCCTGAAGAGTCGCGTTCGGCATTCGGGCCGAACGAAATAGGGGCTGATGGCAACAGTGCAAACAACTTGTAGACGCTGGCTGTAATCAAATGAGATGGCACACACCGGCAATACATTATCGCTATGAGGTCCAAGGCTCTTCAGTGAGATTCGGTATCTCCAACGCAGATAAAGTGGAAAATACCCCCCAATTACACAGCTATTTGTGCATATGATGATGATGCGAGTGTGCGACTTTCTGATTCTCGTATAGGCAAGTCTTCGAAGGATGCTGCGAATCTTCTACTGCGAGCGGTGGGAAGTGGGTAAGCTCTGAAGCAAGCGACGATGATGATCGAAATGCTGTGTGTCTCTTCTCGACTCTTGAGGTTGCCTATTCCATATGCTCACCGTCGTATCGCCTAGAGGACCATTCATCATTGTGATGCATCAGGGGGTAATAACAGACTATTACGAGAACATTTTTCCTGCTGGGTATTCTATTATCAGACTGGGAGGTGTGCTGCCTATTCGTGCGTTCTCTCTAATTACGTTCAACATGTGTTACTATAAACAGACTGAAAAGAACCATGGAGCACAAACTTAGCATCGTCTTCTATTAAGGACTAGAGTACAATGAACCCTCAAAGCTCTCTGCTCGACTCGGAGCCAAATGCCAGCGTTGCATCGCATGGGGTGGAAAGACATCCGGATACTCGCACCCCTATCTCTCGCACATTCGACGAAGAATGAGTCCCTCGCCGCAGTTAGATGTGCACGTCAAGGGACGAAAATCCATTTGTGTTTAAAGGTGCCTTTCGAGGACCTGCCCTTCATCATGAACTGAGACGGCGATGACGGGATGACTTGTTAATTCGCCGGCGGGGAGGTCAGCTAGCTGTACGTATCGCGGTGCTGGCTTAGCGGCGCGAGTTCTAGCCCGAGTATAGTCCAAGGCTCTTTGTGCGAGCATGGAACGTGGGCTGAGCAGATGTATAGGTTACGAGAGAGGGATGCTTTATGATCAGTTCGAATAGAAACCATCGCGTATAGAGTTTGATTGGGTTCGAATTCGCCTGATCAAGCTCGAACGGTTCGAGGCTTGTGAGCGTTTGACGAATCGCGGTCCGTTGGGCCACTTTTATTGCACGCTAGGTAAAAAATACTCTGGCAAATTGGTCGAAATTAGTCTTGATAATTAAAATCTACGACCATGAGACGGCGTCAGGGGTATCGAGAAGGCGATTTGGAGGTCGAACATGGGAATTAATAGAGGGGTATTTTAAACTTTAGCAAGGTGGAGATCAGATTGTACCTTGTTGCTATAATCTTGCGTGGTATTTTATCCGATTCGGGGTGTGTTGAGCAACGTGGCTTTAAGTGATACACGTTTCTGCCGAGATAACGGGCGCTGTGGGCGGTTGCGCCCAAGGCTGCTAAGTGCGTTCAATCGCGTTGGACTCTCGTGATGTCATGAGATACGGGTACTGAAAAGGGATGAGATCAGTAATGAGTCCCTTCTGTCTGCACAAGTACTTATCTTGGATAATAATGGTTCCAGAAGCCTGTTACATTAAGATATTTTTATAAATGAGAGGTTCTGATTCTAGAATGGCGTTTTTGAAGCTCATGCTGAAAAACGTCGTGCCATGGGTGAATAGTTTCGTACTCGTTTGTGGTGAAACCGCAGGCCTGAGGATGGAATTACTACTGATAGAAACGGTGACTGCGAGGACAGTTTTGCCGACGAGAACAAGATGCGTCTGCGGGAAGAGCAAGAGGAATAATCGCAACGCCTTCACCCCTGACGAGAAAAGATGACCTTGTTAGACGTTCAATTCTAAACATAGTTCACACTTTCTACACAGTTGCATATTGCGGGAGACCGTGAGCAGTCGGCACATGCCGCAGATCCTATTCATTGAGCGTTGGAGCCTCATAATTCCCTCGAACATTGAAATGCATGTGTTGCACCCAAATATTGCCTCGGACACCACACCTTCCGCAGTTACTTCGAGCAGCAGGCAGCTGAACCGAGCTGAGCATGAAATGCCTTCGCCAGGAAGCGCGCGGACATAAATTTTGCAAGTTGATTATATATTATATCCAATAAATATAACTGGAAATTTTTCAAAGTGGAAGAGGGGGGCGTGGGTGCTGGAGAAACGGTGTACCTACCTGTATCCAAACGTGGATCATTTAAGATTCTGGATATCTAAGGTTTGCACCCATGGATGTTCCGCAGATGTTCGAACTCAGAATCACCAAGGTTTTGATCAGCAAGTTACTATAAGCACCCGTGCTCGCAGATCCAAGGAGGCCCAAGGTGTCGTTTAAAATCATTTAAAAGGCTGATAATTCTCAAGCCATTGCATCCTTTCGGTATGGCATTTTGATACCGTCTGATGATTGGTTGTTCGATGAGATGAGGATACTCTGGAGAACTGGTAAGATGCGTTAAACATCAGGTTCGTGAATGAAACTGAACGCCGCTCTTCGCTTTTTGTGCAAGTGGCCCCGGTCTCTACGTTCTTCAGGTGGAGGAACTATGGACAATCTCCGGGCGTTCGAGTTGGAATACGCGCGGAAGTATTAAGTCGGAGGAGCAAATCTGATTGGCTGTGGAAATCCGTATCTGTCCCAGAGCGACGACTGATCTCCCAAAGGGTGGGCTGTAATTTTGAAACTTGAATATTATAGGCAGATATCGTACTAGGTACCGAAATCTTAAATTTGTATAGATAAGGGCGGTGAAGAGTTGGGAGTTAGAAGACGATGATACTGAATTGCTGGCGGATGTACCACGCTGTTTTCGTTCCAATGCAAGAAAAAAACAGGCGGACCTGCGTACAGGGGCACTTTGAACCCGAAAGAATTCAGCCGACCCGCCGATGGTGGGCACGTGAGTTGCCATTCTGTGCCGGCCAATCAAAGAAAAGGCTCAATATGTTTGTCCCACGCCACATACACAGCTGGAAAATGCCTCACGTTGGTTTGAGGCTTTTTCTCCTAACCTCCTCCATCTCCCCTGCGTTCCAGCATGTTCCTCCCCGTTTTCTGCTTATTCCATTGCATATGCGACCTTTCTGAAGTTTTTTTGGCTTTCTTTAGGCTTAGGACTTCAAGATGAAGTTGTAGAGCCAGATATCGTCAACAGTCAGGACGTTGGCTCATGCCAGACTCTGGACGGCTGCTGCTCAACTCACGATTCTTGCTTCTTTCATCTTCTGGGAACGACAAAACGAAGAATTCGATTCCATGCCTGGCATTATAAACTGTTCTCTGTCGATAATATCCTGTTGCAAAGGCATCAACGAGGGAAAGGCGAGAGCGTAGTCCTCAAGAAACTGGACCCTCGTTATGTCTTTGCTTCAATGGGATCGCAAGACTTCAATCCATTGTCAAACTCTTCAACATTTGGACGTCGCTGGCGTTGGCTATTTTCTCTGCTGGCTTTCACTTTTCGCTTCTATCCCCTTCTTACCATGGTTGCTCTTCATCGTCGACATAACGAAATCCTGCTTATGTCACCGGGGCCCGTGCTCTTTTCTCCTTCATCGCGTGCTGCGAACGGAGTTCCATGACATTCCGCAGATATTCCGGTCCACACTTTCTCGTACCACTTTGCACATTCTTATCACTTTTATCATGCCCATCTGGGCATATTATCACTACGTGGAGGTCTACTGTTGGGTAGACAAGCCTTGTGATGTGAAATCGATGGTCAAGATGGTGAAAATTTGACCATGGGGCAGACATCTCTCACCATTTGCTCGCCAACTTTGGCGTGGTTTTGCTTGTCTGACTCGGGAACTCGATGTTTTTTGGGGAACCCGGTGAAAAGAATGTCCGCTTAGCAAGAGGAAATGACTCAGCTTGCTAGAGGGACGAAAGCGTTTTGTGCTTTGAATATTGCAATTTTTGGTTGGGATGTTCTGTTCGCTTATTGTGAACTTTCTGCGTCTTCCAGAATTTTTTATACATTTCTTTGCGTTTTTTTCGATTTTTTGTGCTCTTTATCTATTTTCTTATCTCTTCGAATGGTGGCGGGATCAGCGGGCCGATTTGATGTGTATGTCCTTGTTTGTTTTCGGTGGACATCGCTAGGCGGTTGGCGGGAGCAACCATGACTTTGTCTATTTGCATTTCATATTGTCACGCTCTCTGAGCCTCTTCGTTCTGGCCAACTTATTATTGTAGAAGCTAGCCGCTTCCTTGCTACTTCTCATAATAACACGGTTGCTTCGCGCGCAACCACATCTACAAGTCCTATCCACACCAGTTGAGCTTACCCTCCCACCACCACCATGGCCCTATCATCATCGCAAACACGGCCGGGACACTATATCGCCCCTATCCTCGTACTTGCTTCAATTCTTACTCTCGCCCTTGCACAACATGTTCATGATACTGGAGATCCTGATTCTGTCGTCACCAATCCAGCCAACGGCCTTGACCCAACGATGGACATGCCCATGGATCTCGCTTCAGGTCATGGGATGATGGCCTTTCTACATTTCACGCCAGGAGACACGATTTGGTTTGAAGGATGGGTCCCAACGAGTCCTGGTGCGATTGGCGGGACGTGTGTGGGAATGTTCTTGCTCGCACTCGTTGAGAGATGGCTGTCTGCGATGCGCGGTATGGCGGAGTTGTATTGGCGTAATAGGTGGGTGATGCTCGGATCTGTTGGTTGACGTTGAATGGTGTTCTAATCATCTTTGCTTTTTTTCGGGTGTTTCTCGCAATAGGGCACGTATTGAGCATGCGAATAGGCTTAATGCGGTTTCGACTAAGGAAGCGGATAGGGATTCGTTGGCTCATGCTCATCGTCGTGGTTCGCCTATGATGAACGCTCTGCGGTTGAGGAGTATTCCACCGTTTGTGTGGTCTCATGATATTGCGAGGGGGGTGATGCATGCTGCTCAGGCTGCCCTTGGATTTTTGATGATGTTAACAGTTATGTGAGTAGTGCTTAGCTGCGCAGTCTTGCTGTGTTGGAATTTGAATTGACGTCTTATCTTTTTTATCCCAGGACGTATAATGTTGCTTTCATACTTTCTCTTGTTATCGGCCTGGGTGTTGGAGAGACACTGTTTGGACGATACGCCACTATGGCGGGTCATTAATTGACTATGTCATGGATTGTAGAGTTTTATGTCCTACATTCTGGATCTGTATTACTAGTGTTATAATTTGATTTCGTTGCATTATTCCAAGTTCAACATGAGGCTAGCAGCAAGACTCTTCCTACCCAAACCCCTAAAATACACGATAAAAATAAAAAACAGAAAGATAACAGCAATATTGGATTACAAGCACTCTAATCTTAGGCCTCTAAGCGAGAGGACCGTCTGGTCGTCGAGACAAAAAGTTTTTCAGAAATGCCTGTTTTGGTACTTTTGCCATGGGCATGTCACGTTTTTAGGAGGTTGTGACCTGATTTGGAATGTGGACATTAACGGCATCGGTCCTCCTCTGTCCTGCTTTTGTGCTTTAACCTGCTTTGACGACTTGCTAGACCTTGAGGACGACGCTTGAGGCTCCTCTTTGCTCATACTATTTCTTGCTATTAGCTGGAGAACAAGAACTATCTGACCCCTCTTCTTTTTTGACCGGGGTTTCTGAAATTAGACACAACTATTACGAACAATCTCTAGTCCAACGACGACAGCTTCATCATATCTGAACCCACAAAGCAATATAAACCTCACGAATACAACAATCTGATATCATGGCAGATACTGGAACACCTCCAGTCATACCTATCCAGTTCCAGAAGTACAAGTACGTTTTTGTATTGTCGTTTGAATTGCTTTTTTGCTGACGATACCACCTGGACTTTTTTTTTCTTAATGGGTGATCTTGACTCGTTTTGAAACGAAATTTTAGTTCATATGTAACGGATCCTAAATGGCAGCTCAAATTCAGTACGATCTGGACTGCGGTGGCTGCGTTTTTCATTGTCCGGTCAATCCCATACCTCATCCGTTCTATCCGCAACGGCCGTGCGTGGGTCTCATTCTGGGGAATCAAAGAGGATGCCGAGCTATATGAACCGCTTGTGGTCTCGGAAATGACCAAGGTTGGAGGAAAAGCAAATGTGTCGGTCTCGGATGGTGGCCTGTTCGGGCGATTGGAAGCGTTTTGTCAGAGGTGGTGGTCAGTGTTCTATTGGACCATCCCTGGTATCGATTTGAATGCTGGACAGCGTATGTTTATTAAATTTCAATTTGATACGTCAAAAACTAATGGATCGTTTGTATTTTATGTTTCTTTTTGGGAACATTAGTTGCGATTTTGGCGGGTTATTTTGCTGCTGTCGTTGTTTGCACGACGTATCAAGTGCCTCTGATGACCAACTCAAATAGGGCTGGTAAGTACATACCCCTGTTCTGTTTTCTGTTTTCTGTTTTCTGTTTTCTGTTTTCTGTTTTC
>NHTK01005707.1:0-14070 GCA_002938355.1 Panaeolus cyanescens | reverse complement strand
TGTGTCGAGGTTTTGAATTTTAATTCAAATATGAGAGGTTAATTTGTCAACCCTTTACCACCGAGCATCTCCCATCTTACATGTTATGTCTTAATTGATTTGATGATCATACAAATTTTTTCTCGCTACCTTGCTTTGTTATACCCCTTCACTGCTGCTCTCCCCATTATTCAATTTATTCCACTATCTGCATCCCAACGTTTTTCTACTCGATGCGCCGTGACAGAGCTCCCTTCAGTCAGTGCCGTGAAATTGCTGTCAACACAGCTGATTCACTATCATATCTAATGACTTCGCTATTGCTCGCCCTGATGTCAGCGATACCCAGTTATTAGGACTTGTATCTTCTCTGTTCATCCTGCAGTGTTTTGCTCGAAAGATTGCGCAACTATATCTACGACACCACGGCAACAACAAGCGCCTTTTGTGTTTGAGATCTTTTTTTATGACTCTTACCCCGAATTTCTGTCACCCTTTCTCGAAGACCCACAAGCTTACCAAATACCCCCTCTCGTCTAATCTTTTCGTCACCCACGCCATCGCCAGCTCATTTGTTTCGTCTTTTGGCGTTTTCGAAAAACCTCTGTATGATCTTTCGAAAGCCTGATTTGATCTTCTTGAACCTCCCACGTTTGGGTTTGCGTTCCGGTGCCACTCCCTGAGTTTTGGCTCCATGGCAAGCTGCTTGGCCAATCAATATATGGCGTGTGGATGCCGACGCAGTGGAAATATTGGTGATTAAATTACGAGTTGAGGTTGGGACCTGTTTGGTCGTTGCAGCTCCATAAGGTTTCACATCCGAGTCGATGCTCACAGCGAGCGGGGACTCAGAGACGTGTTCCATATCACTCGCTCCATGTTGTTCGGCGGAAGCCATTCCATCTCCATGCGTGTTTGCATCCCCGCTCACCCCAAGTGAGTATTCGAAAGCCTGTCCCTCGTCACCTGTTTCATACACCGCTGCTTCATCAACGTTGAAAGTGACCGTGAATTTTTTTGTGGGTGAGATCGTGTGATCAGTGTGAGAGTGACCTTTGCCTGGAAGGAGAGGAACGAAGTTGCAAGCAGTGGCATAGGCAAGTTGGAAATCCCTTCGAGCCATTTTGAGCATTTCTTCAAGATCAATTCTGTGCTCGGTATTGTTCTCTGCAGGTGTAAACTGCGACAATGTGTTTTTGATGGCGCGAGCAAAGCGTTGACTGACAGAGGTTAGATCGAGAAGGTGTTTAAATATAACAGATTGGAAAATCTGTTCAAATTCGGGAGGAGGTCCATCAAGTTGGTAGTCGATTAGCTGATCAAAATGATTTGCGAGATCTTCTTCCGCTTCCTTGAGATTAGAAATAAGAATGGGCTCCAGTTCTTCATTTGGATTGGCCAAAAGCTGAATTCATTCTTCGAGGAGAAAGGTCCTTCGCCTGCGAGAAGCGTCAAGTCGATCCATCAGTCCTTGAAAGAGCGTGGGGCCAGCAGGATTGCCAAGATCCAGCTGAAATATGTCATCATTTATCCCCCCAGATATCGATCTTGAAGTGAGTACATTGAGTGCAGATGCGTGATTGTTCTCAAATCTGACAATTGTGGTACCCTTGCTGATTTCATGCTGGTATTCAGGAAACGTAAATTATCTCATAGATAGCCAAGTCGATAACTACACATACCTTCCAAATGACATCTCGAAGCTCCACAAAATTACTTTCTGCCCGCATCATAGCTTCCTCCCCGTGTACGTTATCCCACATGGTGGTCACAATGGTGAGATCAAACGGCCTGAGGCGAAATGCTTTGATCATCTGGATGATCCTGCGAGCACTCCCTGGAACCCTTTTGTCCGTAATGCGATGAAAGTAAAAGGCATGATGCATCTCACAACTAGAACAAAAGTTTAATTTGGGTGCACAGCTAACAAGAATTCTGACAGACTTACAAGGTGTCCCGTTGAAACTGGTATAACTTTCGTATTATTTGAACCTCGGACATCTTTCGGTCAGAAAACCCAGGGGTATCAACCACATACACATCCCAATCACCATCTTCACCAGCACGAGGCTTACGTGCCCTAGATACTGCATTGCAAAGCTTAAATGCATGAATATGCTGTGTTACACTTTCTAATCCGCCGCCTGAAATGCTCAGCTTCTGATCTTTTTCTGAAAGTGCTTCGATAAACTATTTTGTATGTCACAGTTCTGTGTGGATAGAAAAAATAGTCCAACTCACCGAGCTCTTTCCAGAACCGGTTGTGCCCAAGAGTCTATAGGTGAGTGAGAATTGCATCCAAATGGATTAACTTGTAGCATACAGGATCGTAGAACAGTCAAGATAATCTCCTCGTCCGCTGGTAGAATGCTCAACTGAGATATCGCCAGTCACTGTGATGTACCTCATTACTTGTAAGAACTAGATGTGTTATGCCCGCGCGAATGTTGGAAGATGAGTGTTGCACGATGACTGTGATTCTTATCGCTGGCAATCGTCTTACTAGTCGTGATCAAGCCATGAGGCCTCAGGCTGGATGTGCTAACACCGCCTTTCAAAAAAAGAAAAATCCCCGGCTCGGACTTCGGCACCGAGCTAAATTGTCTGATGGCATTGAGAGGGTTTGGCATAGAGAGAACCATGAGTGCTACTTTGACTACAATTACTACATTGATGTCCCCCGCCTGCAAGATAATTACGGATTTGAGTTGTCAGAAGTCCACAATTTGTGTTTTCTTTGCTTTCACTCTCAGTCTTTGCGTTTGGGAATTGACTACTTGAACATTATTATCAAATGTTGTATCAGAGTATCCATTAAAACAAAGGTCGCACACCACCGTAAAATCAATATTGATTTCCGTGGAAGTTGGAGAGTGATGTTGGAAAACCAAGGTGTCGTTGGCCGTGCGCTCGATGAGGTGGTTTATGATGCGCTGAATGTTTGCTTCCACTGGAAGGGTTTGAGCGTGAGCAACCCGAAACTTTAGATCAATAACTTGAGGTTGCAAGTTATCTTCGAATCTTGAGTCGGTAAGGGAGTTAATACCATTGCACACAGCCTTGATATCGTTTTGGTTCGTTTTCTCCAATCTCCCATCAAAGTAATAGACAGTCAGGTGTCGGCAACTTGAGAGATTCGCAATGTTTTTGAAGATAATAGCAATTACTGTGTGTGGGGAGTGGTCGTCCTGATTAGTGGGAGACTCACCTGAATATGTACTGTTATTCCCATCGATTCCGCAATCAACTAAATTGATTTGTTAGAAGAGCAATTGGATTATCTGAGCAGCTACTTACCGTTGATCCACGCAGTTTCACAGTCTGGTTTAGCAACCGTTTCCCGAAGCTTTGCAATGAACTCACTGCCGTTTAGCCATTTAACGTCTTCGGGAATGCGATGACTGTGGGTTGAATCACTGTCAAACAAGACAGCTAAGCGGGTACCACCAGGTGTTTGTGTATACATTGAGACGGGCGCTGAAGGAGACATTTTGTGAGGGATCGTTGATGATGAAGGTCATATTGTTGAAAGCCTTTTATGCCCCACATGCAGTTGAATTACCCCCTCAAGCTGTTCAGGGTATGTGATGGCGGTATCCGAAAGGACACATCATGGAGAGTTGTATTGAATAGGCCGAGATACGGCTGACGCCAATTCTACCCCAATGGGTAATTACAAAAGGGTATTTTTTTCTGCATCGAGTCAGATTAGTATTAGAAACCGGTCCACCCTTCGAGGAATACACACCAGCTGCTCATGATAACAATGTAGTCGAGTTTGGTGGGTACAGGAATGGAGATCGTGCGCCTGATGGGGTGACAAGTGGGCAGGGAAACATACAGAAGAATGATGAAGTGAGGGAAGAAGATTCAGTCCATTACCGAATTCGCATATTTAACTGGTACAGATTACTCAAAATATCAGACAAGCTGTGCAAAGCGTAAAACAGCTTCAGCCAAGACTTCGGCTATTGCGTGTTTGGCGCCCAGGACTGTGGACTTTAGTTTTTATCCTTTACAACAGGTGCCGGGTAATTAAAGCCTAAGTGGGCTGCACACCATGATTCATTCCACAATTACGACGAATCATTTGTTCTTCTCGGGGAAACCTGGCTCAATCTTTCGCAATATGGGCAGCAGTGGGCAAAAGAAAACATTTCTTCATGGTTATTTAAAGAAAGCTTGGCGTCGAAAGCATAATGAAATAGCCAAATACAGAATCTCGTTTGGGTATGTCCATGCAAGGTGTGTTCTCCTAACATTCTACAGCACTCGAACCACGTCACAACGATACCAACATCTACCACACGCAGTGAGTTTAACGCCAACAGCATCGGTCGATGAATCAGGGACTAGCACTGCCTTTGTGGGTACTCCAAGTTTCATTCCGAGTCACCCACTATCCTCAACGTATAAAGACTGTCAGAATTTCAACCTCTCCCAAATCATTCTTCCCCCAACCTGATTCCCCCACTCGATTCGACAATGGAAGCCTAATAAATCAAAACCGTGTAAATCTGCTATACTATATTCACTGTACATCTATCGATAGATGAAGATGGGAGTTGTATGGACCTTTGGGACGGCGTAGACAGGCGGGGCGCTGATTGACCACTTGTGCGTCAGCACTCATGATGTCAGTTAGTCACCAGTTGCGACTGAAGTATGCCCTCAGCGTTGGTAGCTTTCCTGGTTCGATATCACTCCTGTGTGGCTATCTTTCGTTGGAGGATGGGATGGGATTCCGAAATGAGCTTTACGCATGTGTACCCGCTGCCCTGAACATCTTATCACATACTTACCACGCCCTGCGAAGATCACAACGCCTCAACCATGGAAACCTGATGCCACGTCGTACTACAGCGCCTCTCAATCTGTCGCTGGCGTTGCGCCTGTCTATTCGAGTCGTTCAAGTGCCGTTCCAGGAGGACCGTATCATTATGGTGATGGGTCAGGCGGGGATGATTATGCTGGATCGAGAGAAAAGTTGGGATATTAACTTCTTCGATCACCTGTAGGGTTCGAGTAGGGTACGTTGTGATTCTACAATCTTGCCCTCTTGAATGAATATACACGACTTTCTTATCTGACTATGATGTCATTCATTTTCGGAGAATATGGCTAAGCGGATCAGAGTTCATCATACAGAACGTGGGTTCAAAACCGTGTGTTTATGACAACGATGGGGAAATATCACCGTTGGTACGGCGTAGGGCAATACACATCGGGCATGTTTCTCCATCATTTAAATTCGCGCTCGTGCTTCTTTTCACCTTATCATCCATCGCTCAGCGCCCATAGCGATAATCTTTGTCAAAGTATGTGAACTCGGTATTAACGGGGTCTCATTCTCAGCGAAGGTCCTCATGCGTGACGGCCATACCACGCCGTGCATCCAAATCCACTATCAGGGCCATAGGATCGACCGCCCATCAATCCTCAACCCCCTTATTCTACTTGACTCTGCCGATTCGGTATGAATTAAACACGGTGATGAAATCCCGTTTATTTCTTTTGACGGCTCTGTTGTGCCCGTTTATGTTGATGGGTTTCTTTCTGATAGGACTTTTAGAACTTGTGTTGCCAGTGGGTGAGGTGGTCAACGTAATGAGCGGTGGTTGATATCATTTATTAGGTGCGGTCTGAGAACGTCGTTCGTTTTCTTTCGGTTGGATTATACCCCACCACGACCACTACTACGACGCTCATCCGATAATCCCAGCAGGATCTGAATAGCACCCAGACCATGACCTCTATCACATACCGTCTCTCACTCGCCTTGGCTATCATCTGTACGGGACTTGGAATTGCTCTCATTGGTCTAATCTGGTGGGGCTGTCAACGCTGCACACGTCGGTCAAAACCAGAGGACAACAACAATGACGAACCTAATATGGCGTATTCTTCAACGATTCCTGTCGAACATCTCGTCTACGCCTCGCCGGCATCACCAGATCACAAAATAAGAAGATATTCACTTTCCTATGTCGACCACACAGGTACACCCGTGTCGCCTCTATACAGCCGACCGGCTACATTCATCGCACCATCATCAGAAGCTATTCTCGAATACGATGGCGATGTACGATCACCTACAACTAACGCGTCAGACACGACTCATCATACGTATCAGCAATACCAAGTGGTATCATCACCTTACGACCTCACCTCCCCAACGGGAGGTTATGTACCTGCCATCCCATCACCACCCCCCGTCATACTTCATCCAGCGACATCAACCTATGCACCTCGACGTTCAAATACCATCTCCAGTTATCACGATCATACAAATCACATCCCCCAATCACAATCGCAACGCCCACTATCCAGACACAACACAACCTCTCGTACGAGTACAAATACCAGTCCAACACTATCCGCAACCCCAACATGTTCAACACCCATGACACCTCGAGCGAAACAAAAATCGACACAATCGCAAGCATCCAGAAGAACGAGCACAGCGTCATACTACGACGCTGCGGATTTAATAGTAGGACCAGCGCCTCAACCCTCCACGGGTGGTGGTAGTGCAGAGCTTAGTAGTACTACTAGGAAGGGTTATGGTCATGCTCAGACACCAGCACCCGTTTCGTACAAGTATTCAAGTGAAGGTGCAACAGCTATAGCTAACGGTATACCCGGACTCGGAGGGCAGGCGCAGATGTGGAGTTTCACGACACATTGACGGGGCTGAGGTGATGGTGAGTCAGTGAATTAGTCAATGCTTATACATATTCTTAACTTGATATGATATGTAGCCAACATCGACATTTTCAAAGTTTGGGTTTGTTTGCATCCAAGGCCACCGGCATTGAACGTGGGGTTTGCAACGTGGCAACTCTTGCTCTCAACGCTCATCTCGGTCGCGGTTTTGCTTCATTCGTCGTCGACCTGCTCTCTATCGTTGGATTTTACAGTGCTTGGATGCAATCTAGCTGCATTGAAAGGCTGGTTCTGCAATCAAGGTATGTGCTCCCTCTTGGTCTTTAAATTCAACCCTCGTTCACATTGTTTCAGCTATTCCACCTCGCATAGTTGTAGCGGTAGTCGTCTTCTTGTGAGTTTTTTGTCCTTTAGTTTTGAATTTTGCTGACTTTCCTTCGCGATAAAGGTGTAATTTTTTAGATTCAATATTATCGAGCTACCGTTACATCTCTTAGATCACCGTTGTCGTCATTTTTCTTGGTTCTCGTCGGCTTTCACGCCTATCCAAGGTAAACTCAAAGTTCATGGGTTATTTATTGTGCGCGCCCAACTGGTATCATATCCCCCTTCATATTACCTCTTCCATCTCAACGTTTGCTCCCAAATCCTGCTGGCTACCACCTCCTCAACGACGCCCTTGTTCCGCGTATAATTCCTCTTTCACATCAAGATGAATGCCTCACGCTAGTTAGGAGATGCCTGGTGATTCTTCTCGACTTTACCGACGCTTCCTGCTTATCTATCCGCACCTCCTTCACTCACGAGTTACTATCGAAATATAATGGTCACTATCCTGCTTCGATGTCTCCACCACCACCTAACCTCGGTCATCCTCCACTGTAGCGTGATAGCGTCAGACTTCAGTGCAAATCTCTCGTCTTCCATCATCATCCCACTTCTGTGTGTCTCAACATCATCCTCGACCTTCTGCTTCCTCATCTTGTGTCTAAATCGCCACCCCTCAGCACCATTCTATTATTCGAGTTCTCTCACATATCCTTTGCCCGGTTTGACCCATTGCGATTGCGTGGTATCGAGGACTATTTATGGCCAGGCCGTATCGCCTCGGATCCCTTGTCAACTCAACCTGGTTGTCTTTCAGCATTGTAGAGCAAAGGTATATATTAACCAATTGCTTTTCTTTGGATCAATATTCTTGTGGACCGTTTTTGGACTCGCGCCAGCCAATCCGACACGCTCCTTGCTTCACACCCTCTAAACCCCCACCGACGATCCATGTTCCACGCCAAAGTCATCCATCCCTCTACGTCTTTCTTCAAGAGGAAGGACGATGTATTCCGGTCCGAGGTGCGCAATCTGGGTTGAATGATCAACATATGAGCGCTGTATTTTCCTCAATCTAGCACTTTCTGAAAGTCGATTTTCTTTTGATGTTCAACCTTCATCTGACGTTCTATGTATGGCTCAGGTATAATTAATTTTCCGGTATAATATAATCCATAGCTGATCTTTACATTGCGAAAAGCTCGCATCTCTCCGATCTAATGCTCTCTCCTAATTCATCGCCTCATCCGCATTTCACCTGTGATTGAAACTTGACAGTGGAGGCGCATTGTGACCTTGGACCCAGATAGAGTGACTGTTGGACGACTGCGACATGGTAGTCAAAGTAAGCACCAATCCTCCGTGTTGGGTGTTTTGAACACATACCAAATACTCATTGTCTTCTAAAAATCCGCCTGAGCGCCTTGTAAAACGCTAATTTCATTCTTTTGGGCAACCCTTGCTTTGCCTTGGACTCCAGTGGCATTGCGCGCGTTTGGAGTGTGTCGAAAGCTACTTCGTCAATAGAGACTTTGGGAGCGGGTACCGAGGGCTTTGGGATGTCCGCGACTACATTGGGCGGCGGCGTTAGGAGGTGTTCGACATCAGTCGTCATGTCTATGTTGCACCCGACATCTGCGCTCTCGAGTGCGACCTCGGAAGTCAGTGCCTGCTCGACTGCATCACTGGCTTTGGACGTCACCAATTCAGCAATGTCCAATTCGCTTGTTACATTTTGGGCAGACTCGGAGATGTTCGTCATTGATATCGATGGAATGAAGGGCTTGAATCCTGAAGGAGGAGGACCAAACTCACGGAGAGTGGCATACGCAAGCTGGAAGTCGCTTTTGGCGGTTTCGAGAGTGGCCTCAAGCTTGGATCTGTGTGAGATGTCTTGTTCCAGGGAACGAAAGCCAGACAAAGTATCGATAATTGCCTGAGCAAAATGTTGGGTAGAAACGACAATATCGAGCAGGTGCTCATAAACAACAGATGGGAAGATATCCTCAAACCCACGTGGTATCCGCCTGAATGCTATGAGCTGACTGGAGTGATTTAACAGGCTTTCCTGCACCTCCTCGAGATTGGAAATAACAATGGACTCTAATTCTGGGTGAGGATTCGTAAAAAGCTGGATTTTTTCTGCAAGGAGACCGTTCTTCCGCTTTCGGCAACTGTCAAGTCGTTCCAGCAGTTCTTGGAAGAGTGAAGGACTAGCTTGCCATTGGCTCCTGTGACTACTGTCCAACTCAAATGTATCGTCGGCTAACCCGCCAACAATTCTTGTTGAGCTAATGATATCAATTGCAGATGCATGAGTGTTCTGGAATTTGACGATCTTGGTGCCATTGTCAATGTCATCCTAACAAAAACCGATCTGTCTGACCATGACTATCAATGACTTGATGACTGAACACACCTTCCAGGTAACATCCCGAAGCTGTAGAAAGTTACTTTCCGCTCGCTCCATAGCCTCTTCTCCATGTATGTTATCCCACATAGTGGTTACAATGGTAAGATTAATCGGCCTAATCCGTAATGCCTTTAGCAGCTGAATGATCTTCCGAGAACTTCCTGGTATCCTTTTGTCGGTAATCCGATGAAAGTAGAAAGCGTGAGCTATCTCACAACTGGAAAGCAAATTTAGATTTGATGAAAGATAGATGAGACTGCTCACCGACTTACAAAGTATCACGTTGAAACTGATATACCTTTCTTACTATTTGCACCTCCGACATCTTCCTGTCGGAGAATCCTGGCGAATCAGCAACATACACATCCCAATCGAGCCGACCAGCCATGCACGAGAAAACGTTGTGTACTTTGAAGGCTTGAATATCCTTGGTTACGCTCTCTAAGCTACCCCCAGAAATCCCTAGATTCTGATCTTTTCCAGCAAGAGCTTCGATAAACTGTTGTATCACATTCATCTCCGAATGTCACGGTTCTGGATACAAAGATGAAATGGTCCAACTTACTGAGCTCTTTCCGGAACCCGTCGTACCCAGCAGCCTATGAAATATTGAGAACTGTACTAGGTATCGGAAATGCACCATACAAGATTGTGGAACACCTGGCGTAGTCTCCTCGTTTGCAGGTAGAGCGAGAAATTGAAGTATCACCAGTCACCTTGATGCCTCTCCAATATACAACAGGCATTATAACTATCTGAAAAGAAGGAGATGAGTGTTAAAAACTGCCTGCAAATTTTATCGATGGCAATCATCATGCTGGTCATGCTTCAGCCATGAGGCCGTCATGCTGGGGTTCGGAGCTTGGAACCGAGATAATCCCTATTTTCACACAGAATCGCCGTTTAAAGATGAGCGCTGCCGTGTCAGTGCATCACAATACTTGCAAGTTGAAGAAATGTGTCTTTCATTGCGTCAAGAGAAATCTACAAGACGCGTTTCCGCGGTTCCCTAATTCAGAATGCTTTCACACGCCGATAAGATGAGATGAAATCTTATCTACATCTAATCGGACAAAATATGACATTTGACATGGCCTTTTTTTCGAATGAGAGGATTACTATCCGGGGTGGGGTACCTGGTATCTAATTATACTTCTTGAGAAACAAGAGTCTTGCAGTTATCGCCCGTAATTTCTCCGATTTTCTCTTGCGGCAAACGCCGGTCGACCGGGCCCCCGTTCTCCGCCCTCGAAGCATCACACCCTTCCTGACCACCACGTTTCGTGTTTACCAAACCACTACTTAGTGCTGAATGTTATTTTTAGTACCGCCATGTTCATCACCATATTATTATAACCTGACATTGTATTCCGGATCTCGAGTGCGCTGCCATGATCATTGATCTGTATGGAATTTATCATTCTCGGTCTTCTTATGGCCCGACACAAGACAATCAGGCGCAACGGTGGATGTATTGAGAAGCAGAGGTGAGCATCAATCTTCAGAAAACAAAGTAGTAAATTCTTAAACATATTCTTACCTTGATAGCTAAGATCGACTCGACATTTTCAAAGCTTCAGAAATTCTGGCGAGCGAGCGCGTATTTGGGTTTGTTTGCATCCAAGGCGTCCGGGATTGAACGTGGGGCTTGCAACGTTGCAACTCCTGTTCTCAACACTCATCTCCGTCACGGCTTTGCATCCATCGTGGTCGATCTGCTCTCTATCGTTGGATTTTATAGTGTCGGGATACAATCTAGCTGTATTGAATGTCTGGTTCTGCGATCACGGTAAGTTTTGCTTTCTTGTTTACAGCGCTCACTTACACCTTTTCAGCTCTCGCATACATAGTTGGAGTTGATAGTCGTCTTCCTGTGAGTTTTGTGTGCTCTAACTTTGAATTTTGCTGACTTTTCTTTGTGTTAAAGGTATAGTTCTTTAGATTCAAATTATCAAGTTGTTTGGTAAACTCCCAAAGTTCGTGGGCTCTTGTGCGTGCCCAACTGTTACTACAATCTCCTGAGCCACACCCTCGTTTCATGTATGATTCCACTTTGCTGTAACATCAAGATGAATGCCGCACGCTAGCTAGGAGATGCTGGGTGATTCAATTCAAATGGGACAGACGAGATACATATGTGCCTCTTTCCTTTTCGGCGTCTGCTGCGTAACCTTAGTCTTCGGGGTGACTATAGCGCAATTCTGCTACACTCTTCCTCGTCTTGTGAGTGGATTTCATCACTGCGCGTTATCTTCTTCTGATCATCTATGACCCAGGTACATCGAGTCAAATATTCCTGTATCATTCATGTCGCCCATCCTCTCTTTACTTTGAACATGTGCTTTTTCCAACTCGTACGGTCCACCTGCAACTCGACTAGCTCTGCCCCAACCCTATCCAAACTGCACTGATATCTTCTCTGGACTCGTCCACATCGTTGCAAACTGCATCTACGTCCAATCCTTCTATTCCGTCCTCATTCTCCTCCAATGACTCCGACAACTCTCTCGTTCAGGCTGAACGCAGATCACATCCTTCGCCATCGCTTTCGGCATAGTCAAAACTACACCTGGTCTCGATCTCTTGTGGTAGTGGTGTCGCCTATCCCAATGGCTGTCTCCATCTTGTCGCATTCATCGCATTTCCCTTTCATCTTCTGGGTTTCTGGATTCAAGAACTAGGTACCTGCTATGTACGTTATAATTTCGTCATTTACACTACCTCTTGTGATTCGTGAAGCGTTGAGACATTATGCTACATCGTTAGACGGGTTATCACCCATGATCTCTGAATGTCGTGAAGACGGTTTCACCAACCAATGCTCAATCCAGTGCATTCACCGCAAAGTAGCTGTGAAAGCGCTTCACCCTTGTTGCCCAGAACACGCTTCTCTCACACTCTCGCTTCCGACTGGGTCGCCATCGGTTGGGTTTCCTTAGACTCACAGGTCCCCTATACCATATACACATTTTACAAATACATGTTCATTATGTTTAAATTGAAATTTACAACATGCCGAAAGTTTATCGTCTCCTTAACAAACGCCTGATTTTGTAAAAAGCTAATTTGATTTTCTTGGGGAACCCTCGCTTCGTGCCAGATTCCACCACCAATGCGCGCATCTCAAGTGCATGACCATCCCCGCGTTCAAAAGAGACATTGGGTGGGGATGGCGAGGTGTTTGCGATGTTCGTGACGAGGCTGACCGATGGTGGTGGGAGGCGGTCGACATCGGTCCCCATGTATTCGTCCACTTTGATATCCGCGGTCTCAGTGAGGAGGGCCTTGGATACCTGCATTTGCTCGATAGCATTACTGTCCTTGCAAACTGCAGGTTGAAGAACCTCCAATGTGCCGCCCGCATGGTCCGCAGCCGAGATTGTGATCGAGGGAACGAAAGGTTTGGATCCTGAAGGAGGGGGGCCAAACTTGCAAAGGGTAGCATACGCCAATTGGAAGTCACTTTTCGCGGCTTCGAGGATGTTTTTGAGTTTTGATCTCCGTACGGAATTATGATCCATCAAATGAAAGTCAGAGAGAGTATCGACAATTGCCTGCGTAAAATATTGCGTCGAAACGGCGCTGTCGAGGAAGTGCTGATATCTAGCGGATTGGAGGATGTTTTCCAATCCAGGAGGTGATCGCCTGTATAGCATGAGCTGACTGAAATGAATCGCAAGATCTTCCTCTGCTTCCTCAAGGCTCGAAACAACGATGGACTCTAGTTCTGGGTTTGGATTGGAAAAAAGCTCTATCTTTTCCCGTAGCAAGGAGTTCTTCCTGTTGCGACAACTGTCGAGTCGGTCCAACAGTTCATGGAAGAGGATAGGACCGGCCAAATTATTATCTTCCAGCGCAAATACATTGTCTTTTAAGCATCCGGCAATAACTGTTGAACCAAATATATCGATCGCAGATGCAGGAGTGTTTTGGAACTTGACTATTTCGGCCCGGTTGCTGATTTCATCCTACGCCGAAAGCTCAGTTATGTGACATACAACCAATCGAGCTTATCACGATACCTTCCAAATGACATCACGAAGCTCTATGAAGTTATTTTCTGCGCGCTGCAGTGCCTCGGCCCCATGTATGTTATCCCACATGGTAGTTATAATGTTGATGCTAATCGACCTGATATTGAACGCTTTGATCACGTCTATAATTTTTCGTACGGTCCCTGGAATTCTTTTGTCCGTTATCCGATGAAAGTAGAAGACTTGATCTACTGAACAACTAGTATAGAGCTTCATGTTCAGTGAATAGCCCAGAAGAGCAAGATGCAGACTTACAATTTATCACGTTGAAAATGGTATATCTTCCTTATTATTTGAAGTTCCGACATCTTGCTGTCGGAAAATCCAGGAGTATCAATGAGATATACGGACCAGTCCATCTTTCGAGCTTGACATGATATTGCATTGTTGACTTTGAAGACTTGAATTTCCTGCGTGACGCTCTCCAAGCCACCTCCCGATATTCTCAACTCCTGATCTTTTCCTGCAAGTGCCTCGATGAACTAGTATTGGAGTACATTTTTCAAACCTTGAACACCCACAAGTTGAATGAATCACTCACCGAGCTCTTTCCCGAGCCCGTTGGACCCAACAGTCTTTAAAACAATTAGGAATACATATGTGTATTCTTGATGCACGATGCGGCCAGGTGTATGTAGGTAGGTATGAATG
>NHTK01005706.1:0-14063 GCA_002938355.1 Panaeolus cyanescens | reverse complement strand
GGTCGTTGTAAAACGTGGGGGCGTAAAAAGTACCGATTCTGGATTTTTTGCCGGGGAGTTGTGTGGGTTCAAGGCCGCAGCGGCGCCGGAAGAGTTGATTTGATTATGAGTGAGACCCCGGAGACAGTGATTGATAAATTATCAATTACGTTATTTCGCTTTTTCAATTTCTTGTCTGTCGAGTCTCCCACTCTCTTTTCTTCCTCCCTCATTGTCTGCAAGGTCTTGGTCGTCGTCGTCGTCGTCGAGCTCATCCCCCTCAACGACTGACTTGACTTGATCTTTGTTCATATTGCCTATAGACATTTCACTTAACGACCATACACGCTTACACGATTCCCATAGATTCAAGTGGCCTCTTATTGCCATTCTACAGAACCTCATCTCATCTCGTCTGCTTTTCTTGCATTTTTTCTTCTGTTTTTCTTCTTCTCTCTCTTCTACAACGTTAGTAATTTTTTGTTGAATTTTTTCTGGATTATTTTTATTTTTTGTGATCGGTGTTGTTGAAAGGCGGAAGAAGGATTGAGACGGATGTGACTTGAGCCCTTCTTTGCTTGCCTCTTGCATGTGCACCTTTCCATTATTTGACCCGCCCTTTTCTCTTATCATTTATTACTCATGCAACACGACATGGCTAACATTATCTTTTCTTCCCCAATTATTCAATCTAGTTCCCAACCTCGAGACCCGTCCTCCAGTACCATTCGCTGCGCTATGAAGGACCTACCAACCTCTAGACACTCTCGCAACTCTCTAGTCTATCCAAAGAAACGCCCTTCTCCCCATGGCGTCTCAAAATCTCACAAGCAGTCACCCCTCATACCTTATAATGGTGTCACCAAAAAGTCTCCCAAAGCTTCAAAGTTGGCTCATATACAACAACGCCAGCGCGAAGCTCAGATGCAGGCAATGCGTCGTGAAGGTATTTTCATCGAAGAGGAGTATCGTGATGAAATCTGCTATTACATGCAACAAATGGAGGTGAATCCTAATCGTTCTCTTCTTAATGCCTCTTTACTCATACCCACTACCAGCAATATACCATGTCTTCCACTCAGTCAATGGATCAACAGCCGGAAATTAGGTGGCATATGCGGCCATGTCTCGTCGACTTCCTCGTCGAGATTCATTTCACCTTCCGTCTACGCCCCGAAACTCTCTATCTGACTCTGAACATCATTGATCGCTACGTATCCCGCCGTGTTGTTTACATCAAGCACTATCAACTTGTCGGTTGTGCTGCTCTGTGGATCGCCGCCAAGTTTGAAGATGCCAAAGAACGCGTGCCCACTGTTCAGGACCTTGTTCAGATCTGTCGCGAGACATACGAGGAGTCGGCGTTTATTCAAATGGAGGGCCATGTTCTTTCCACTATCCAATGGACGCTTGGTCACCCTACCGCCGAGGCTTGGTTAAGGTTCTTGTGCTGTGGACCCTACGTCGAGGACACCAAGGTTCAACACGTTGCCCGCTTCTTGATGGAAATCACTCTCTTCTACCGTGAATTCATCAAATACACGCCTTCCACAATCTCTCTGGCGGCTCTGACTCTGGCCCGTCATCTCTGTGGCAAATCCCGTCGCGTTTGGGAAGAAACTGATGAGTGTCTCGAAGTCATCGAGTACTTGGACAATCGCCTGGCAATGCACGTCAACGACCTCTCAGAGACGCTAGTCAAGAAGTACTCTTATGCCTTCTACTCCAAGGCCGCAACTTTTGTTGTCCAGTATTACCTTCAAGGCGGCCGCTATGATCCTCCCGCACCAACCATTCCTGTAACTCCAAAACGCTCTTCCCACTCGTCAGTCAGCACCCCTGCCAGCTCAACAACGTCAGCGTCCGATGTGTCCGATGATATGCCCCTCACTCCCACGACACCTTCATTCAGCAGCGACCCATTCTCCTCGATAGATTCATCTGATGACAAGGAGAATGTGTGCTCGACGTTTGAACCTGTCCTGAATAAACTCCATATCGACGCCGCCCATGAACAATACTTGCCCCACGATTTCGTTACTTTTGGCCGTCAAGCTTTAAATAGCTTGAATAACATTGCATCACCACGAACCGCAATGGTCTCGTAACGATATTGGCGCGGCAGTCTCTTGTTCCTTTTTTTGTTTCCTCTCTGTCAAACGCAAACCAACCCACAAAATGTAATACCAACACTCGACATCGCTCGCAATCTTTGTTCTGCAACTCAATCAACCATGCATACATCAATCACTTTCTCTCTTTGCAATCGTCTCATTTTTTTTTTCATTTCCCGCACTTTTATCTTACCTGGCAACTTAAAACCCTAGTTGAAAAGCCCACAAAGGTCAACACCAGCACGCAGGAACGGTTTCCTTCTCGTCAACGCTCATGCATTGCCATGACTTTTACGACGAAGAACAGACAGTTTTATTGTTTATCTGCCTTTTTAACCATCGACCTTTCGTTCTTTTGTTCTCCTCTGTTCGGCTCTTCGGAGGATGCCACCTCGCCATATCCACTGGTCTCACGACTTACATTCATTTTCATTCTGTCAATCTATGCATCCATCACCTACACATCCTCTCCCTTTGCCCGCACCCAACTAACCCACTTCTGCGCATTCCATCCAAAGACACTCTTCTCCTTCCCGTAGCAATTGCGTTCTCTTAAGTATATTTTATTCTTCACTTTATCGTATTCTTTCCCACTTTATCCAGCCGATGGCACTGGTCATTCATAGCCAGTTTCCTGATATTTTTTTTGGTACCTCGGTCGTTGCATACTTCATTTCCTTGTACGCATAATCCATCGGCAGTTTTTTAACTTGCATATATTTCTTCCACACTGTCGTACGCATATTGTTACAGGTAGTTTGTGTCTTGTAGCACTTGAATCGATTTACCTCCACCCCCCAGACATTGCGACCCAAACGTGTGATATTCCAGGATATTACATACATATGAGATCTAAAAAGTTGTCTATTTTCCCGTGCCTTGCTTGAAATTTGTGGTCACAGGAGTGTCAGAACTCCTTCGCAATGGAGAGCGGTGGAACAGTCCATGTGCCATTGGTGATGTTGGTAGGAAATTGTCCCAACTTCACCCGAAATTCGAATTGATCTTGATTTTTACACGGTTCAATTGCCTCCTGCTTGGCCTGGGTGATACACTAATAAGCCGAAAATCGTTACCTGTGTTACATGCATATTCTTATTTATATAATAATACATAGATATTCCGCGCTATGAAATGTTTTTTACTCCAAAACCCATTGACCATTCTCCTGCTTAATACCTACAGGTCGCTTTTCATCCAAGCTAATACGCCCCGCATTCAGGATAGCCGTAGTTAAAACTGTATTAGCTATGGTGGGCAATCCGTGCTTGTCGTAGTCCGCTGGTTGACTGAGACCCGCATTGACGCTGCGGGCCGCGTCCACAAACTTCTCGATGGAAATGTACCCATACCCGCGCTGACCATCAAAATGGCCGGTTTCAGAAGGAGAATACTTCATGCTAAGAGATATTTGTTAGCGACGCCACGAAAACATACATATAATGCAATGCACAATTGCATAATATTAATGCGGGTATCATCGACGTCTCCAAGGAACGGATGCATATTGCAGCATCAACTTTGAAAGAGTCGACCATTTGGCGCATATGTATACGGGCGATTGACTTACTAAAACGGATTATACCAAGCCTTGCCAGTGTCGTCGACAGTGACGTCGTACCCTCGATGCGCCTGGTCAACAGTTATATCACCCTTTTTTTATACCCATGACATAGTGAGTGAGCATTATTGCTATGCATCATAGAAGTTCCACACCTTTTCACCCATGTAGTACCAATGTTGACCCGAGTGAATGCCGGCCTTCAACGGGGCGGTCCAACTGGCCGTGTAGACGGCGGTACCCCTATGCGTCTTGCTCTTCACCGATTGCCAGTCCACGAGGAGCGTGATCGTATCTTCCGTTTCTGGAACACAGTTATACGGCTCGCTTGTGGCAATTCCGGCCGAGGCGCTCGCCACAACACGGGTGGGCACAGCGATGTCCTGTAAGATCCAACAGCATATATCAATGTGGTGGGATGAAAGATAATAACTGATGATCGACTGCTTAGCCAAAATAGGGGCTTTAAGTGAAGAGCTTGGTGAAATGGTTTACACATGAGGGCGTTGAGTTTCGGGAGTTGATCTGCCATGATTAATCGCGCTTTCGATGTTGAAAGGGAAGAGAAGAGTTGTTACGAAGGAATGGATTTTGAGCTCATTTATAGCTGGCTCTGGATAAGATTCGGGTAGACGTGGCGAAGATGGAAGGTAAGGAAGGTTAGGTGATCCGGACCGAATGACGGGCCGCTGGGTGGCACAGGTGAACAGAAGTCAGGAATCTTCAAAAGTCAAGAGACGTTACGGCATGTAATTGCTGCTTGAGTCTCCAAAAGAAACAAACTGTAAATTTCTTGTAAAAATATGTTTATTGGCTAAAGAAGAACAAGTGATCGTTTCGGCGCTTATTGTCAGTGTCGCCCTGTGGCCATAACAGACGATCACAAGCAATCGAATGATGAATGCAAGAGAAAAACTTGAAAATACTAGTGAGTTTTGGCGAAGTACGATGTTAAGACTGCTTAACTCGTTCGAGGAGTGAGATTGTACAACTCGTGGTTTGTCAAGGGCTGATCCCATCGCACTGCAAAAAGGCTTCTTCAAGCGTGAGTCGCTTCAACATGGAACAACAGATTGCTATCAACATGGGCTGTGTGCTGTATTGTTGAGCTTGATGCAGTATTCCTCTGATGTTAGTAAGTGCTTCGACATGTTTGACTTTCGCATTCCCGGGCCCGCTAAATTTCCTGCAATAGGGGTAATAAATCTAAGGGTCAGTATATCAAAACTTTTGGACAGCATCGAAGTTTATGCGTCAAGTTGGTTCAAGAACTTGAGTTGAAGAAGGGAGGCTGAGGAAAAGCTGAGCCGAAAAAATGAACACAACAAGTCACGTGCTAAACAGGAGGGATATTGTTATGTCGGTTGGGTCTCAAGGTGCACTGCTGGCTCATGAATGGATTTTCAAAAGCACGGAGTGGTCGATGTTGAATGACTGAAACTTTCCGTCAAGTTCAGCTATAAATTGAGAAAATGAGGTTATTCTGTCCAGAAATACTGGGAGACCCGATGCTAACGTGTTTTGATTGCTGTCGGGACGTGTTTGGGGTTAGAAAAACCAGAAGACGACTTTAAGAATATTAGGAGGCCAATGTTGAGGGATATAGATTGATATTATATTTCTGATATTGAACGTTGATAGTATTTGTTGAAATATAATTTTTAAAAGTTTTATTGATTTTTTATTTTTTATTTTTTGAGTTGAGCGGAGAGTGACCGTGTTGAGAGTGATCAGAGCGCATTCTCCGACCAGCCACCTGTCCCTTTCTTTGCCGTTCTGCCATCAGCCCCTCCCTTTTTCCTCCCACCACGTCCTTTCTCCCTTCAACCCGCCATCCTCCCGCCTTTGTCCTCATGCCTACTTGTCGTCGTAAACGCGTCGTACTCACCGAGCCTTCGGAGACCCTACTTCAGGCACTAAAGACCGATCCTCATAGACAAGTCTTTTATCTTCACCAGACAGGCGAAATATTCGAAACCTATGAGTCAGTCCTTATTCAACCACCATCATAACACGTACCCTTCTAACTCTTCTTCAAATCAGAGCATATGCTGCTAGAATGTCTTTTTACCGCCTCAGGCAATTCCAGTGCGAGGTAACTGGAAAGAGCGGTCTGGATTATTTTCAAGCAGTGGAAAGCGAAAGGCAAGAAGCCCGAACACTCCACTCTAGGTTTCCAGAACCCCTCAAACCTGCTGTACTCAAGGCCGTTCAATGGCGTATGTTCACTACATTCCTTAATTCCATTCATAGCTCGCCTGACCCGTCTCGCCTACCTTTATTTACAGAGGTTATGGGTAGACTAGATCATCTTGTGGAAGCAGTGTATGACCGGTTTAAAGATCGTTATTTTCCAACAGAAAGTAAGCCCATACCTTTCGTCCCGACCAGGAGATTTATAATTCATTCGACCTTGCTTCCAGAGGTGGTTGTTGACCTTGCTGGTGTCAAGTACGTGTGTTGCATGCTTCCTTGAATGGTTACTCAATGCATTATAGGTTCCTGGCCAGGGTTGAGAAAGTGTACCCCCCAAAGTATAATGCAGATGCAAAAGCTCGAGATGCCCATATGGACCCCGCCTCTTCTTCCACACTCGAAGATGAACCTCCTCATGTCATCGGCGGTGATCTTAAAATTCCCTTGCCAGACGCAAACACCAACGACAATCCCGCCCTTTACTATTATTGGGTCCATCTCATAGAATTGGAACGCGACAAAAGTCACGAGAAAGGGAAGAGTTCGGTCAAGATTACAGAAGCCGACAAGAGATTGGTTGGAAGTCTCATTGAAGTTCAATGCGGCATGATGAGGTTGGTACCACCATATCCTGAGTCCACATCCTCCGATCTCTAATTATATTTACATTAGTCGCGACCGCCTATCTTTCTCAAAGTCAATTCTTCGCCGCTTTATACGTGACTGCGTAGATCGAGACGCTGCTGTGGCCTCGCCATGGACAGTAAAACCGCCCATTGCCAGGCATTATGGAGTCGATACGGTAATGCCAGAAGAGACCCGTCAAGGAGTCGAGAATATCAAGAAAGGAGAGATTGACAAGAGGAAGAAAGCATGGGAGGATAAAGAAGGACCTCCAGTCAAGAAACAAAAAAAGATGACTGCTGCACAAGAAGAGAAGCGTAAGCTATCCCTCTGACCGGAAGATTTAACTGCTGAACATCAGTGTGTAATCTTTTGTTACAGTTGAAAAGAAAGAGCGCGAGGCACGCGAGAAGAGCGAGAAACAGCGGCTCGCCAAAGAAGAGGCTGAGCGCCTCGCCGCAGAGAAAAAGAAAAAGAAGCCCGTTCGCTATCCCACAGAAGATCTCGATATTCGTATTTCAGACAAAGACAAAAAAGCAGGGATGAGAGTCACGCGTCCATTGGCTAACAAAACGTGTCTTCCCTTCAACGATACTCCTGGGGTGTTTGAGGCTTTCTTGATGACATGGAACTTTTTAGTTGTTTATGGGTATGGATCTGTGAAGCCCCCACTATGAAACTTAATGATTTATATGAAATATCCAGGCAACCCCTTCACTTATCGGTTTTTACTCTTGACGAGTTTGAACACGCTTTACGACATACAGCAGCCGATCAGCCTTGTCCACTCCTTGCAGAAGTGCATTCCACCTTGATATACAACTTAAGGACAGTGTCATTTGTTCGACATAGCGTTATCATCCACCTGTTGAAAAAACAGGAGGATGCGGATAGCGCCGGCGAATCGGATTCTGTTTTGGGTGTCAGTGTCGATGAGTTGACGACTGCCATGGCTGACGTTGGAAACAACTGGGAACGCGTTCCGTTGCGTCACTCCGAGGGCCGTGAGGGATGGGAAGAAGCACTTGTCGGCTGCCTGAAAGATGTATGTGCAGTTCCTCACCCAACATCTTGCTCTAATGCCACTTTTTACAGCATGCAAATGGAATCAACTTCCCAAATATTCAAACCATATTAACCAAACTGTTATTCGCACCCGCAGACGACCAAGCTGGATCACCTCAAGACGTTTCAATGGAACCTGACCAACCCACACTTTCCGTTGCTTCATCGCCTTCCGAACAGTATTACCACCTGCCTCCCGAAGATCGAATTTCCATACTGTCTTTCATGTGCAATCTTGCAATTTCGTCCAAGTCTGTCCATACCCACATGGAATCATGTGAAGAGCAGTTGACAGCTCTACGCAAAGAAAAAATTGAAGTCAATCGCCAGAAAAAGCAATAGTATGTCCATGTATGTTTCGAATGACCCCAGCGAAATTGACATGTTGATTAGCCAGGAAGAGATGGCGAACCTTGCTGGAGAGGCTAAGGACGAGAACGGTACTACAAACGGAGATGATGCCGTCACACAAGACGCCAGCGAACTTTCCGATGCTTCTGAAGCCTCTGAATCTGCTCAGCCCGCTAGCAAAAAGGGGTCCAAAGCCAAAGATTCTTTGCGCCTCAAAGCGCATACTATCGCCCACTCGAAGGAAAGGGAGGCTGCCCGCGCCAAACAAGCTTCCCAAAAACAAGCTATAGCAGAACATCGCCGACTGGATGAGGAGGTGAACAAATTGGAACGCCGGTTGGAAAGTATCGAACGCGAATTCCGTAAGCTACTCGGAGGTGTTCGTGTCAAACCTTTGGGCAGAGATCGCTTTTATAATCGAATTTGGTGGTTCGATGGAATGGGCTCTGCGTCTTTGGTAGGAAGCGGGGGCATTGCCCTTTACGGAACAGGCAGAATATTTATTCAAGGTCCAAGCGAATTTGACATGGAGCTGCTCAGGAAAAAGCAGCTGGAAGAAGAGGAGGATATCGACGCTCGCCGAAGGGAAGAAGAAGGTGATGAAGGTGTGTTGAAGTCTGGAGAATGGGCAGTATATTCTGAGATTGAAGAGGTTCGTTTCATTCTTTTGCGTACTACCAATCCACTTATTCACATTCTCATGTTATTAGCTGGATGCATTTGTCTCATGGCTGAACCCAAAAGGTCATCGTGAACTTGCATTAAAGACTGCGTTGACAAAATGGTGGACCCACATTACCGGGGGCATGCGGAAAAGAATTGCAGTAAGATTCATTTCCTCATATCAATATCAGTTGCCGATGCCGCATATTACAGGATATCAATGCCAATGCGAAGCTGCCTGATGCAAGACGAAGCTCACGGAAAACAGCTCTTGGATATGATGTGTCGCGCGATCCTTACATGCTTTGGACAAATCGTAAAGCGATTAATGCCTCCTAACGAACGAGCGCCTGTGGTTTGGTATGGCCAAAGTATTTCTCTTAGTTTCCACCTGTTTCCACTCTTTCTTTGCGCTTCTTTCACAAATACCCAACCCCCTTTCGCAACTATACAATGTAGTAATGTGCAAATAATGAACAGCCAGGAAGATTCTGGATTCCCATTGGATGATGTAATTTGACATATCGTAAAAGCTTCCGCGTTCAGCATTTTGCTTGTCTCCGACTCCCATCAACGCCAATGCCCAGACACAAAAGATAAGAACCTTTGATTCCTTCCACTCTCTCTACGAAAAGTGGTTGTGCATGGCATCCTTCTCAACTTCATTCTTAGACTCAGCATCTAGTGCCGGCGCGAGTGTCCACAATGCTATTCAGTCATGTCAGGACATTTCCGTTCCTTTACTCCCCTATTCCAGCTGACAACTGTTATCAGACCGTCGGGCACAGTATCTGGTAGTTGGATCCACCGTTGCTGCATCAGAACCGTCCGAGTTCGACGTTGACGAGGCAGAGTCCCAAACCATCCCCACTCAATATGGAATTGAAGACGAATATGACTCCGCAGATGAAGACCGTCAAGGTCAAACTATTGCTCCTCGTAGAACTCGGGACGAGTTCACTGTCGGTAATCTAAACTGGGACGAAGACTATGATCCAACGAATACACCTCCCACCCCTTTCGCCCATAGACGTAATTCCTGGCTTGGAGGTCGACGCGCTGTACAACCTCGCCAGTCGCACGAGCAAGGACTCGTCGTGCCCGCACGCTTGCTTCGACCACACCTGAGGCCAACCCCTCGGGAGACGACGCCTCTTTTGTACAAAAAGGGCCCCCTGTCCAGAAAATCATCGACATTGTCTGGCAATCGGATTTTACCCATTTCACCGTTGGAGACAGCTTCATGTGAACCTAATGAACCCCGCTCACTTCAACACCGTTCATCCTCCACGTCGGTCAAGACCCTGGCGTATGGCTTCGGTGGGCAGAGCACCTATGGGCAAACAGTAAGTACTCCTTTCTCATTGTCCAAATGCGGGCGCTGGCTGATGTTTTTTGCGTTCGCGAAGCTGTTCAATTCCATCGCGATTTTGCTTGGCATTGGGATGCTCTCCGAACCCCTAGCTTTTGCTTATAGTGGTTGGATTACTGGCACAATTCTGATCATATCGTATGGGTTTATATCCTGCTACACGTAAGACCTTCATGCATTCTATTACTATGATTTTTGCTGAGACCCCTCAGCGCGAAGATATTAGCACGGGTGGTTTTGTCCGATCCCCGCGTACGCTCGTATTCTGACATTGGGAGAAAAGCCTTCGGTACAGGGATCACGCCCTTGATAAACCTGATGTTCTGTCTTGAATTGTTCGCTGTTTGGTACGTGCACCTTTTGGACGCGCAGGAGACACCAATTCACGGTTGTACAGCGTCATCCTTGTAACCTTGTACGGTGATTCGCTCCATACACTCTTCCCGCAACATTCCGCCAACCTGTACAAGGCATGGGGTGCACTACTGTACGTGACAACTTCGTTTGTCATTCGATACCCCAACGCTTATCTCAGAACCATTTAGATTGATACCGACGGTGTTTTTACCACTATCGCTACTCTCATACACATCACTTCTTGGGATTATTTCGACGGTTTTGATGGTTCTGGTTATCCTCATTGATGGATTCTCGAAGGCCGACGCCCCTGGTAGTCTGTGGAGTCCCGCTCCAACTGACTTTGGCGTCAAGGACTTCAACAAACTAGGAATTGCTTTCGGGTTATTTATGGCAGGGGTATGCTGCTTTATATGTTTTTCAGATCGTATATTTAACCGAGTGTTTGCAGTTTTCTGGTCATGCTGTAATTCCATCCCTAGCAAGGGATATGGCTGACCCAAGTCAGTTTGACAGCATGATAAATTGGGCCTTTGTAAGAAGTTTGCTCTAGATGCATTTGCATTTGCTCATGTTCATCTAATCCAGCTCGTTGCAACATGCATTTATACCATGATCGGATATGCTGGATATTTAATGTTTGGAAACGATGTCAGCGATGAGGTATAGTGTTTGTTATCCTTGTACGACCAACCACTAATTCGCACTCTCCAGATAAGCATGGATCTCTTGAATACTCCGGGGTATAATGCGGCGTTGAACACTGTTTGCCTCTGGTTGCTTGTACTAAGTCCACTGTAAGAGATTTGATACACTTCTCTCTACACGGGTAAACTAACACAACACCGGTACAGGTCCAAGTTTGCCTTGAATACACAACCAGTGAGGATTTGTACTGAAATGCGAATAGACGAGGTTGCTGACTGGTCTTTTCAGCTCAACACTACTATTTCCATCCTGCTGGGTCTAGGAGACCCTCTGGTGACACCAGAAGACTTGACTGCGAAACCCAATGAACTTTCAGTCATTGGAGGCGGGTTCTCATGCACCACGAAAAAAATACTGGGCACCATGCAAAGAATTGTTCTGACTCTTCTCATTATTGCAACCTCGATCGTTGTGCCGGAATTCAGTTCGATGATGGCATTTTTGGGATCCTTCTCAGCCTTCATGCTCTCCATTGTAGGACCAATTATGGTGAAAGTCATGATGGAAGGCACGTTGAATGTAGTCGATGGAATTGGCTTAGTTGGGGGTGTGATCATGGCAATCTGGGGAACTCTGGCTGCGTTCCTAGCTTCTTGAACTGTAGTAACTTGAAAATTTCACGATCCGAGATTGTTCATACACGTAGATAGTTTACCTCAATCACGACAGTGTAATGAATTAGACGATAACTATAATGACATCACGATTTCACGAGAGAATGTGCCAGGATTTTGGTGAGCTCTGGACGAAAAGTTAAAAAAAGTCGAATTAAATGGATGAAATGAAGTGCACGTACGGGGAAGCTTGATGGATTCCTGTACAATTGTCGCTTCGATCTGATTGTCAGGATTCGGGGGAACGGAAATAACACCCGTTGAGTTATCAATGGTCCATTCCAATGACTGGATGTATGCCTTGAGTTCATTTCCTAAAAGAAGAGGTTAGGAAAAATAGAGTTGGGGGCAGATATGGTCATACCTTCAAGGTTGAGATATGAACTCAAGCGTTCTGAGCTAATCCTGGTAAAGGTGGCTCGTACAGCACGGACAGCAACGGCCCTGACTGCATTTTCAAAGCCTGCCACTTCCACTGTATAGTTATCTCTCAATGACTCAAACTCTTCTGAACGGTAGGTTGACCAGAAGGCAGGGAATCTGCAGCGATAGAGAAGGTTGTGTAAAGTTTTTAGCAAAGGAAGGACAGAAGGAATAGGATCTGGTTCGTCGAGTTGAGTGTTGGCTGGTCTTTCGTCGAGTAGAGAGATGCAAAGATTAAAATCTGGAGATGGGGAAGAAGTGAGAGCTTTGAGGAGAATATTGATGACTACGTCGGGGTTGTAGAGATCTGGGTTGAATTGGTACCTGTAAAGGATGAAAAAATGAACGCGAAATAATCAATCGACTACGTACAACTTGAGGATAGCCAAGTTTGCCAGACAGTCATATTCTTCGCTCCTGATTTGATGATAGAGATAATCTTCCAAAATGCCGACATTGGAAGGATTATAACGATCTAAAAATGATTTATCAAGAAAAAAGAAAGAATAAAAAATTAAAATTTAATCTTACCAACTCCAGAAACAAGGTCTTCAATGGGTTTTGGGCGAGATGAAGGAGAAATCCATTCTGAAGTCATGATGGTTAAAGTGAAAGCCACAAACTTTTTTGGCGCACGTGGTTGGCGACATTTTGGCGTTCCACTGTGACTTTTATCAGAAATCATTGAACTTGACTATGCATTCACGAGATATTCCTCTTACAACTACTAAGCCTCATTATAAGCACAAACTTTCTCTTAGTGGTCATGCTCAATCTGTGTCTTGTGTGAAATTCAGCCCAGATGGTTCTTTCCTAGCTTCTGCAGGTATGTTCAATATTTTCATCTTGTTCATGTAAACCGTTAAACTTCTCCGGAGAAAGGGGCTGACAAACAAATCAAGATATGGGACGGTACAACAGGCCAATATTTAGAGACGTTCAAAGGTCATACAGAAGGCATCTCTGATATTGCCTGGTCCAATGACGGTGAATATTTGGCCTCAGCTTCAGACGACAAGACCATCAGGATCTGGAGCATGGAAGAAGTGAGTTCGCTTTTTTTAATGTCCTTGTCTTGAACTTAGTCTTCACAGAGAACTGAAGTAAAGCAGCTTATGGGCCACACAAACTTTGTCTTCTGTATCAATTTTAACCCCAACTCTAACTTGCTTGTCTCTGGGGGATTTGACGAAACTGTTCGAATATGGGATGTCGCCCGAGGTAGGATTTAGCTTCCCTGGGTACAACTCGCGTTCAATGTATTCAGGAAAACCATTGAAGGTGCTCCCAGCTCACTCAGACCCCGTTACGGCTGTCAGCTTTAATCATGACGGAACTTTGGTCGTATCTTCTGCAATGGATGGCCTTATGTACGCATTTAAAGTCAATTATTGTCGCTTTTACTTACTTTTTGCAGTCGAATTTGGGACGCCGAGTCGGGCCAATGTTTAAAAACTCTAGTTGACGACGATAATCCAATTTGGTATGTTATTCAGAGCCTCTGCATTGGGCGCCTCTCTGACCCATTTCTGCAGTTCGCATGTCAAGTTCTCCCCAAATTCTAGATTCGTGCTTGCTTCCACTCAGGACTCGACGATACGTCTATGGAATTATCACTCGTCGCGTTGCGTGAAGACATATACAGGCCATACCAACCGCACGTATTGTATTCCAGCCTGCTTCATCACAAGTACGAAGGGGAAATACATTGTGAGCGGAAGTGAGGACCATAAACTTTACATCTGGGATCTGCAAACTCGGGAAATACTGCAGGTGCTTGAAGGTCATCGAGGTGCGTATGATTAGATTCTGGGGTATGGGACTAGACTGATAGTGAAGTCGACACTGTAGACGTTGTGCTTTCTGTAGCGGTAATTCATGTCTGAGAGAATTTACTTTCAAAAAGCTGATCTAGGTTCTAGGTACACCCTTCAAAGAATATCATCGCGTCAGCTGCAATGGAGAAAGATCTTTCAATACGGCTGTGGGTGGACGCCCAGTGAAAACCAGCTATGCTTACATGTGCGATCAAATGC
>NHTK01005705.1:0-14012 GCA_002938355.1 Panaeolus cyanescens | reverse complement strand
AGACACCAAAGATGCCAAAGACCACTTGGTCATTTTCCTGATGGGAACGGTGAAAGGAGTCCGAGAGGAATTGAATGGTTTTGCGTTGTTGCTTGAAATGGAGGCTTTGGCGGTGATGTTCAAGCAAGACTTGACCCACTTGGGGTCACACATGAGCACCGTAAGCGGCCGCTCACCGTCCAGAAAACTAAGAATAGGATGATCAGGGGCAGGTAGCGGTGAGTAAGGAGATGACCCCTCTGAGAGCGAGCAACTCCTTTGAGTTGACTGGGCTGGGATTTGAGAAGACCTGCAATTGTGTAATGATATCAATTCAACAAGGGTTCAATTTAAAAAAAAACGCCCGTGCTGATTTTTTTGTCGTTTAGGCGTTTTGTTCCCTGGTGGGATGCGGATAATTGAACGTATTTTAGGTGGCTGAGGATACTTGAGTCGTAGCGTGGGCTTATCGCGGAGATGTGGGCGTAGGACAATGCGACATTGTGGGTAGTAATGGGCAATCAAGCTGTTCACCATCCCTAGGGGACGCGTGGGTCTCACTGGCTGTGAGACGTGCATGATGGAATGGACGTATCATGTCAATTTGATTTGGCCCCCCCTTGCCTCATTGGCGGACGAGGTTGGTAGGGTGATGATAGGTCTATGAACGAATGTTTTTGGAGTTGCAAAGAAAAAAATATCAATGACGGTGGATGTGTCTGGCTGTTGGAGAAATAATCCACTATGATGAGCACAAATATCTTGACAAAAATACTTGTTCTTGTGCGAATGTCAAGCCCAGAAAACGGTCCGTATCGCCTCGAAGGAGGGATTCGAGCAAGTACTTGGGTTGTTTATCCGCATGATACGATTGCGGCAGATGCGGGGTTATCGATTCCTATCCATGTCTCGGAGACACAGGATGTCCAGAGGAAGCATACCAAGGCTTGTAAGGAGAGTATGGTCTGAATCGGAAAATTGTCTTGTGGCAGTTAAGCAGGATCCGATGTCCGGATTAGAGCACATAGCACTAAAACGCAATGAATCAGAACAAGGCTGTATAGCTCCTAGTCTTTCGGCATAAAATTGAACAAATCCCATTTTTTATTATTAACCTAGACTTGAACGAGAACATTGTCAGTATAATGAAATAAAACAAAGAATTATTATAAAAAATAAAATAAAAAACCTTGACAGGACCCTAAGACGAGAAACAGAAGTTCAAGTTGGAACCCCCTGAGGCTCCCAGAATTGGACTTGGCAGTATTTTGAGGTTTGGTCATTTTTGGTCTTTCGCCGCCACCACCACCATTGCCCGTCAATCTTTTCTCTGCCCTGACTTTTTTTTTAACGACTTCATCACCGACCACGACGACGACGAACACTGAATTTCTTTTAAATGGACGGTCCATCAGCAACTTCTAACGAGTCTCCACCATCGCGAACTACTATATTGGGTTCTTTCCTGCGCGGAAGGCCCAGAAATTCCTCACAGTCACATATACAGGTCAACACGGACATCCATAATCACCACAGAGATATTTCTCCTTCTTCACCTCCACAGCCTCCTTCGCCAAATCCACAGTCATCTTCAAGGAGAAGACCAGGTCCTCAATCTGTAACAGCTTTAGCCGTTTCTCTCGGCACTGTCAACACGAGTAACAACAACAACAACAATCACGCAGCAGGCTCAGGCTTGAACCTTACCAACATGCTCAGACGACGAAGATCTGCAGGAAACGTCGCTGCTCCAACTCCAGCTCCTCCAGCTTTGACAGCAGCTGCAACAACAGCGGCACCTAATGTCGCAAATTATAGACATACTCAGCCACCTGGGATGGGCGGTGCTGCCACAAGCACTTTCACCGTGGCGGGCGCAGTAGGGGGCCCTTCACACCCCACAGCAACTCAAATGTCCATGGCAAATTCAACTGCAGGCGGTGTAACCCATCGTATTCGCCTCGTTCCACATCTTGATACACGCCGTTCCCTTAGGTTCGAGGCTATCGGTCGCGATCTAAGGGAAGGCGAGCCACCTTTGCGTATTGGTCGTTTTACTGACCGCTCAGGTCTTGGTCTCGCTGCTGTCAATGCGTTGGGATCAAACAAGCTTGCTTTTAAATCCAAAGTAGTCTCAAGAGCCCATGCTGAGATTTGGGTCGAAGCAGGTGGCAAGTTCTACGTGAAGGATACCAAGAGCAGCTCAGGGACTTTCCTCAATCATTCTCGGCTTAGTGCTGCCAATACCGAATCAAAGCCTCACCTCATCAAAGATGGCGATATTCTTCAACTCGGCGTGGATTATCAGGGAGGAACCGAGGATATCTATAAAAGCGTCAAGATCCGCATAGAGCTTAACAGAGAGTGGCAACAATCTGCCAATGCATTCAAGTTCGTCAAATTATTGTTTTTTATCTTTAATTTCTGCTTGCTGAGCCGTAACGCAGCACTAATGCACTGAAGAATCTCAAATCGCTCGCCCTTCCTGTAAATGGTAACGGGAAACAGCCTGCATCTGTCCCTAAAATGACTGTATCAGGCAAGACACAAATACCAGATTGTTGCATATGTACGTGGACATTGCATTTTTTTTTCTACGTTGAGAAAGCTTCTTGTTCTAAAGCTGATTCCTTCGTCCAGGTCTGTTTGGTGTGACAATCCGTCAAGCCCTTTTCATCGCTCCTTGCTCCCACACGTTCCACTACAAGTGCATTCGTCCCCTTCTTGAAGCCCATCATCCCGCCTTTTCTTGTCCTCTATGCAGAACATATGCAGACCTGGAGGAAGATGTTGAAGTTGATGCAGAAATCGATGAAGAGGTCGAAATGGAAGAAGAAATCAATACAGGCATTGAACCCGAGGCTCCGAACCTTGTTATACCCAAGAGCAACAGCGCCATTAACGGACACACTACTTCTGGAGCTAGAGGTGTAAGTGACATAGAAGTGGATCTGGACGTCGATTCACCAGCGCACTCTGATGATGCGCAGCACCAGCATGCAGGAGGTGCAGGCAGCAGCGGGGCAGGAGGGAGTAGCAGCCATTTGCATGCCATTGCCCAAGCGATGGACTCTGGGATGGAGGACAATGTGCCTGGCTCACGTTCGAACTCTGGACTTGCTGTCAGGGAGAGGGATGGTGCAGGCATGGAAACGGAAGTTGAAGCTGAAGGATCGAGTATGGGACTTGTCTCGAGGATGCGGGCTGGGAGGAATGCAACACCTGGGCGATCGGCCCATCCATCCTCTCCTTCGGATGAGGTTTCCCCTTTTGCAGATTACGCAGATGATAACGATGAGGATATGGTTTATGTGAATGCCCATGCACATGGACCAATACCAGCTGAACTTGGGGGTCATGTGCCGATGGATGCTGATGTGGTTGGCGCAGATGAGACCATTGGGGGGAAGAGGAAACATTGATAGCCTCAAGGCCTTCAACGCCTGATTTCTACTATGTGTTTTCTAGGGTCACTGTTGACCTGCGATGCCTGCATAATATTTGAATCGGGCGTCTTTCTCTTTTCCCTTTTTTTCATTGTTGTAATTGTGGTACTCATACACTCTTTTTCTTTCTCTGTCATGCCTTACTTGCAATTTCCTCGTCAAATTCCCTTTTACAACTTTAGGATTACCGCCCTCGTCATTACTCGTATTGGGGTTAACTGTTTGGATCCACGGGCCACTTCTCTTCCCGAAATATTCGTCCTCCTTCTCTACCCATCGCCCACTTTTATTATGGCTTGTATATTTGCCCGTTTTCCATCGTCTACTCTCTCTCTCATTCTACATCGCACCATCAAGACTTCTATCAATTGTAGCTACCCCCGGATGTACTATTTTCATTCCAATTTCCCTTGCCAACGTCGATGTTCAGCAACAGTTTTGCCCCCCCTCGTACTTTCCTTCTTTTACTATTTCCACTTGCAAGCCATATATCCCATCGTCTGGTTCTCTAAGTTTAGCCTCGAAGACCAGTCACGAACCCTTCCTTTACACGCCTATGAGAAGGCATCATTCATAACAACTCTAATAGAGATGCCCGGCCGCTGTTCATCTTCTCATTCTGATACCCTCATTTCCTTGTCTTTTCTACGTTTCATCGCTCCTTTACTATACTCGGGTTGCCCTTATTCTTTGTTGTCGCTAGAATCATCTTTGCAATTGTAATTAAATGCCTGACACGATACTATATATTATGTACTTGGTTCTCCTCTTTCTTTGCTTCTTTTCAGTTTATTCGTCTCATTTTATTCAATGTTGTCGTGCATGCATCTGGACTTCTTTGAGAATAAATAAAATCATCTCGTGTATATATTGGTATTGTTGAGGTCGTCACTTTCCCTAAGATTGCGTTGCTTTCTGTTGCTTCGTAATGTGTACTCGGGTCTCCAGGAACAAGATTGTTATCCGTACGTTTTATGCTAATGGGTACTAATTATGTGAAGATGCATGGGCATCTAGGGGCATCTCCGCATGTTGATCAGCTGTCTCATTTCCTATGCATAGGACAAGGAAGCACTGATGGGTAAATGGTGTGGGGCAGTGTTCGTATCATTATTGAAAAGTGTAATCTTCGCCGCCTCACCTCGATTTACAATTCACCGGAAATGCGTATGAATCATAACAAGTTTGGTCGCTGTCAAGAGCGCTTACTAGTAGTTGGAATGGGGTTCGCAGAACCGAAAAGCCAAAGTAAACAGACGCTCGATGACATTATCACAATAAACATGAAAAAAAATCTAGTAAATATAAAAATAATACACGTCTTCGTAAATCTTCTCCGATTTCCCCATCATGAAACGCGAGTCAGAGCTGATGTGCAATAGAGCTGCAGCTAAGGCAAAGGTTCGGAGGTAACAGTGATCCATCATTTGGTCACTGACTTATCATCAGGTTTCATACTGACCACCACGACCGGTTCTCCTCGTCAGAACAATTACTGACGGACAACAAATTTGATTCTCCATTGGATATGGTATAATCTGCGTCTCACACATCACGTCGTTGTTGCCGCGTCCATCTACCCTGTAGAACTCGAAAACAGTCTCGACTTGAAGTTGTGCTGGAGAAGGAGACTCGAAAACGCAACTAACCACGACCACCACATAGAGCTTTTGGCATTGGACCAAACACTTTGACTGCTACCCTTTCTCTCTTTCTTTGTTTCTTTGATACGCTATGTTTCAGACACTTCTTTCGCCACTGCGCTCAAAGTTCGATTTGTCGCCACGGTCGCCTCAGTCGGGGGGTTTTGATGGTCAGAACGTGAATTCGCCGCGTTCGGCGTCGTTGCTGTCGCCTGTGCCGTTGGCGAGGACGAATTCTGGGCGGAGTATGTCGGGAGGATTGGGGTCGGGAGGGAGTGGGAGTTGGATGGGTGCTGACGATGAGAGCATGGATCCTGAAGAGTTTGCGCGGGAGGTGTTGATTGAGCTTATGCGCGCGGCGGTGGAGGAGATGAAAGGTGTTGCGTTTGGACGGTCGGCGTCGGTGTCTCCTGCGATTGAACCTGGTTCTGCTCAGAAGGATGAGACACCGCCGAGAGCGCGGGTTGAGGTATGTGATGTGTGGTTATTGTGTCATTTGCTTTCAATGTCTGATCTGTGTGCTCTTTGTGAACGAAGATTATGACAGAGATTCACCGTATTATGCAGCAGGATCAGTCGGGATATACGAAGAGCGTGTTTAGAGAAATGGACGGGTTTCTGTGTTTGATGAGTGTTCTCAGCGACTTGAGCGTCGAACCTGATTCCGCCGGGTTATTGAGTGCGACACGACCAGCCACGGTTGGGGACGACAGTTTGAACAGCGGCATGTTGAACGTACCCCCGACGCCTCGTCTTACCATCACACCTACGAATGCAGAAGAAGAGGGTCTTGTTGTGGTCGATAAGCCGTTGTCGGAAGAAGATGAAGAGCGCAACGAATCTCTGAAATGGGTGTTCCTGGTGCTAATGGAAGCGTTGGAGAAATGTCCAGAAAACGAGATATATTTTAGGGTACGTTGGAATGATTTGCACCTGGGTCCATTCAAATGTTTAATGTCAAACTATTAGACGAAAGTCGGTTATCACAGCCTCAAACATGCTCTAAAAGCTATCCTCACAAACCTCCCCTCTTCACCGACATCGTTGCATCATATTGTCTTTTCGTATCTGCTGGAATTCTCGCTCAGTGATACATCTGCTCCGCTCGAATCTTTCTTCGTCAAGGTCCAGGTCCAGGATAAATCACTCCAGGACGTGGATGTGCGCGTGAAGGCGCTGAAAGACGCGTTTTTGGACAAACCTGGACAGCCCAGTGGGATGATCCGGCATGCAGGAGGTGTTGGAATCCTTTGGGACCTCGTTGAGGAATATTGTGATGTTCCAGAAACAACCCTTGCACCCCCTTCTGAATGGAGGTCTCAGAGTCAGACACGAAAGGAAAAGAGGCGGACCCGATATGCACTTTACAAGTTGTTGGAGATGCTGTTTAGCATTAACCACAGAAATGGTGGTATTTTATCTAGTTTAGGAATTGTTGGCGACGTTTTCAACAAGTTTACCACCCTTTCAAAGTCTCTCGCTGCCTCATCTGCTGAAGATGCCCCTAGAGATGGGGAGGTTGTATCGCAACTTCCACCTGATCCTGATGACGAGCTACTGAAAGAGGAGAACAAAGAAGCCGAGAAGGAGCGCCACATCCTGCAGAGGTTGTTGAGAAGGTTATTGGAGATGGGTGCGACGACTGGTGAGGCGAGAGGGATTTTCCAAGCCGCGATACGACGAGTTCCGCCACCTCAGTACGAGCCAGATGGGTTACCATCGGGTGAGGTTAATCTAACCCCCGTGACGGCGTTCAGGACACCTCTTCCGAGTGCATTGCGAACCAGCGACCTTTCCCTTGATCAAGAAATTCTTGATGTCATTCGTTTCGGGGTCAAAAGTCGATGGGTTGAACATTTTTCGATGGAAGGACGCGCCGCTGTCGTTTGTGGTAATCCAAACGGTGACTTGAGTCTTCTAAGGTCTACCGCCGACTCTTCGATATCCCTACCAGCTAGTGCTCGATGGAAAGGTCTACCCAAAGAGGGTATCACGTTCATGGTAAACCTTTTTGATAGCGGTGGCCTTTTGACAGAGCTGATCTTTTGTTAGATATGGTTTTTCCCTTGTACACTCCCGCAAAGCAGTCCTTGTGCATTGTTCTCGGTTTTTGGTCCTGGACCTACGCCTAAACCTGGAAGACCCTTCGCTTCCTCACAGCTCATCTTCCAATTGTCTTTACGACCAGATGGCAAGCTCCAATTGCTTACGAGTGGAGCAGGTGTAGGTGGGGGTGAAGTTGCCGTGTTTTCTTCGTCGCTTGTCAAGAAGAATCGGTGGACACATTTATCCTTGGTGCATTACCCACATAGAGGGGGAAACCCCAACATCCGTATGCTTCTTGTGTTAGTGTTGAGGTGATGTCCTAATAATTTGATTTTTAGGTTTGTTCATCGATGGCGCGTTTATTGAGGGCATGAGCTTGCCGTATCCCAAGTCAGAACCAGCATCTAACAACATGCACGGCGGTGGCTACGTTGTCGGTGACCTTGGATTCGATCGTGAAGCCACGACAAGCGAAAGTGGGAAGCCTAAAGCAGACGTAAGAGAAGGAATGAGCTGGTGCCTTTCTAGCGCCTATCTTTTGGGTGTCGCTCTTCGTACGAGGTTTTCCCTCTGTTTGATGCACCTTTTTTAACACTTTTTATAGCTGATGATATTCCTCGGTTAATCCACCATTTGGGACCACGGTATACGGGCACATTCCAAGATCGTGACCTAAAACGGTTCCTTACTTATGAAGCATCAACCTCTTTGAATATGTATCTTGCGTCTGCAGCGAGTCTTGGTTTGAGGAGTCCAATCAGCCCCCGGCCCACTATGGACCCCAAGACACCTATTGTGAAGGCGTTGAGGGATGGGATGTCCTCTGTTGGGTTGAGAGAAGAGACAGTGGTTTTTATCATTGCGCCTTCGGACTTTGGATGGGGAGTTGATGGAGAGCTGGATCAGCAAGCAGAAGCCGCAGCCAGTGGTCTAAACATCATTACTTCTGGTGGTGGGCCTTCGGGGGCTACATCTTCTGGAAAGATGATTGCGCCTGGACACGGGCTTGAAACCAGACTGGAGGGCGATGTATTTGTTGTCAAGGCTGAAAGCTTGGATGTCGCACTGTGGAAAATTGGAGGAGCAGCTGTGGCTCTTTGGCTCGTTCGTCTTGCTTCGGTAAGCGGTCCGAGGGTGCTGGTGAATAATTCAACTGATGCTGGTTTCAGACAGCGCATGAGCTCTCACGGACACTAGGTATCTTGACAGACGGGTTGAAAAACAGCTGGCAAAACTCAGAAGACATGGAGAGGCTGCGTAAGTTCGATAATGCTAGTATAATGTATACGTACTAAATTTCTGCCGTAGGTGGTTATGAAATTCTTGGAGATATCTTGAGGAGCAAAGCGACCTTGATCAATTTGACGACCTTCGAGACGTTATTCGAATTTCTGGGCATAAATTTCAACATTCCCGAGTATGCGCGCATATCTGTTCTCTAGTTTTCATGCTAATTTGGTTATAGGCATTCAACCGTTGTCAATATGGTCGCCTACCGTACACTAGCCCTTGACTTCAGTCTTTGGTCACGGACGCGCACAGAGATACAGAGAGCACACTTGGATCAATTCATGACACTCGTTAAATCCAGCAAGTACAAAGCTTTCAATGTTAAACAGCGACTGTCGAAGATGTCCTTGCTGAGGAAGCTCCTCTTTACTTTGCAAACCGATTGGTACTCTCAAGACATGATCCCCTTTTTGGTTGATGTCATGGGTGCGGTGATGAAGGCGAGTTTTGGAAAGGACGACACTATCAAACCTGTTGTGGCGTACCTTGCCGCAAATCTTCATGAAAGTGAGTTGCAGGCTTCTTCATCTGTGTGTAAGTGTTGAATCGTTATAGCTTCGTGTGGAGACAATTCACCACAATCCATCATCTCCCGATTTGAGATAAAGACACCCCCAAAAGACAAAGCAGAGAGGGTTCTTTCCCTGCTTGTATCGGTTCTGTCGTCTCAGGTCCATTACACCAAGTTTACAGCAGCATTGCCAATCAACCGTATATTGTTGCTCTTGCTTGGCGACAGGCCTTCGCCGTTTATTGCTTCCCGTGTCCTCAATCTCATTGCTATAAGTATCGCCATGTCCAACTCTTTCAGCAGAAAGTTCGAGCTTGTAAGTGGGTGGAGCGTTTTGAAGACCGTTCTTCCGTCAATATGGGACCCGCAAGTCAACAAGGCGGCATTTGATCTTCTTCTTGGAAGGACCATAGGAATCAAAACCGGCAGTGGGACCTCGACTCCGACTTCTGCTTCGCGCAGGGAGGACAAAGAGAGGAGCAAGAGCACGACTGTGACATGCACGCAGATTTTACCTACCATAATCTCAGCTTTGAGGACAGGCTTGATAGCTGTTGCCAACAATGCTCACATTCCTGATAGCGGAGAAGGTAAGAGATTACTCTCATCACTGGAACTAAAGTTGAAACAGCTCTTTCAGCTAACGAGGAGCAGAACTGGACGACCGAATCCACTATGGAGTTGTTGATTGAAGAGCTGTTGACTCTGCATGCGTCAAGCTCGACCTTCCGACAAATCTTTGAGTCGCAGCAAACCACCCAGCTCTTTATTGATACGTATACAGCTATGGTCGACAAACTTTCTGGTGGAAGACAAATCAATAGCTGGAATGTTCGGATTTTGGAAAAGCTGACTCATTTCGGTTTGGCACTGGCACTGGATAATGCCGTCGGAGGTGGACAAAAGCGCGAGGTTTGTGTTTGAGTGATTTATCTTGGGCCATTGGCTAACAGTATCTGGTAGATTCTGGACAAGATTCAATTTGCGGAGGCTATCCTCAATCCAAGCGCCACGACAACGATGATTGACCCTGGACTTGTTGTTGACAATCGTTCTGTCAGACAACGCATCGCTTCAGCTAGGTTCAGTATGCAGGTTGGAGAAAGAACGGTGATCAAGACTATCACGAGGATGACTGAATGGCGAAAGACAGTCCAAGCTTCAGAGAAGAAGAGGCTGAGGAAGACAGCACTAGATATGTGAGTGTCTGGTTTTTTGGACCTTGGTTATCAAACTAATTTTTGTGCAGCCGCGAACATCGTCGTCAAATTTCACGTCTTACTGACTGGACCAAACTACTAACATCTGAACGGGGTCTGTGGCCTCATCGGGAAAATATTCTATGGAGGTTGGACGAAACGGAGGGACCTAATCGGATTCGGTCAGTCTACCTTTTATTCATCGAGAATTATTGTTGACAATTGTCGCGTTTGTAGTAAGAAGTTAGAACCTCAAAATGACATCAGTCCGAGCACCAGAGTCGATGGTTTAGAAGAAATCATCAGAGATGTACATCTGCCAGATACAGAGACCGCTTCTGTCATCCATGTTGAAGTCCCTCCATGGTCAGATTCCTATGAGATTTCGGCTACAGAGGTCGACGGTATGTGGTGCGCTTTTTCAAGATTTTTTGGTCACTTATGTTCCCGATAGATCGTCAGCAGTTGGCTGAAGACATTGTCGATGATAAGCTGCGTCGTGTCAGACACGAACTTGAGCCTGGAGACGTCATTGAGGCTGTTGCTACAGTAGCTCGCATTGATGGCGTTGATTCTTCTCGTGAGTGTTGTCGTATATCCAAGGGGGTGACGACTTACACATCCCTGTAGCTGGTCTCCTTATCCTAGGGCGGACCCATATCTATATGCTTGACGGCGTGGTGGAGAGTGAAGGGGGAGAGGTCATCGACGCACATGATGCTCCCAAGAGACTTCTTTTCGTACCTGGAAGCATAGTTGAGCTTGATGGTCCGCAGAAGGCACAGCGCTGGTAAGCTCTATTGTCATATGTCTTTGGTGTGTCTCTGACACTCTTTTTAGGCCCAACGATGAAATTGCTACTTGCAGCGACAAGAAATTCCTGTTCCGAGATGTTGGGTATGTGTTTTTCCCCGTTTGCATTCTGTCACGTCACCTCATGAATGCTTTTTTCATATAGAATCGAAATATATTTCAAAGACAGTCGATCTTTGTTGATCGTATTCTTGGACAAGAAGCGCCGCTCGGAAGTTGGACAACGTCTCTCTACCATTATGGGACGACCTTATACAGAACCGGCCCCCATTGCTGTCCAAAGGACTCCTCTATTAGGAAGAATGGGTTCTCGGATGCTTGCTGGACTGAAGCAGGACGAATTGTCGACTGCAACACGGAAGTGGCAGGCAAGAGAGATCAGTAATGTGAGCATCATGTACCTCTTTTTTCTCGCAGTGCTGACTCGACTGTTTCGTCAGTTTACCTATCTGAGTATCCTCAACCAAATCTCTGGTCGAACACCTAGTGATGCTACGCAATATCCTGTCTTCCGTGAGTTTCAGCTTGGGAAGAGAGTTTATATCATTCATCTAACCCACCAACAGCTTGGGTCATTGCCGATTACACCTCGCAAATTCTGGACCTCAATAACCCCAAGTCATATCGAGAGTAAGGCTGACAATACAAATTTAACTTTATATCTCCCTAACCACTGCCTTGATTTAGCTTGACCAAGCCAATGGGCGCTCAAACACCTGCTCGTAGACAAGCAGCTGAGACGCGATACAGCAATCTTCAGAGCGTCGGCGAAGAGCCCTTCCACTATGGGACGCACTTCAGCTCCTCTATGATCGTCTGCCATTTCTTGATCCGTCTTGCGCCGTTTACGAACATGTTCAAGACTCTTCAAGGTGGAGATTGGGATTTGCCGGATCGTCTGTTCAGGTATTTATTTCTTTTTTCTTTTGTTTGGTATAACAAATCGCTGATGGATGATTTTTGAAGCGATTTACCTCGAGCTTATGACTCTGCTGCTAATGATATTCGTGGGGACGTCAGAGAACTCATCCCAGAGTTCTTTACCTGTCCTGAGTAAGTTAGGGTGATCCAGTTACAGAATTTATGCTGACTTGAATGCAGGTTCCTCGAAAACTCGGCCAACCATGATTTCGGGACACAGCAAAGTGGAGAGCGGATCCATGATGTCAAACTCCCTCCTTGGGCACATGAAGATCCTTTCCTATTCATCACAATGAACAGACGGGCATTGGAGAGTACGATTGTCAGCGAGCAGCTTCCTGCCTGGATTGACCTTATTTGGGGGTGCAACCAGCGGGATCCCGCATCGCTGAACGTGTTCCACCCTCTGTCGTATGAAGGCTCGATAGATCTTGATTCTATCAAGGATGATCTGGAGAGAGAGGCCACCGTTGGCATTATTCATAACTGTAAGGGTTTGCTGTATGCAGTGTATGAGATGGTCTGGCTGATGACGTCCACTTTTAGTCGGTCAGACACCACGGAAATTGTTTACTGCTCCTCATCCAGAGAGGGACAATCATGGGTTGCATAGCTTGCCACTTGGAACTCTCCATGGTATCGAAGAGGACCCTCATCTTCTTTCACAGAATGCGAGATGCTTCAGAGGTATGCTGTTACAATGTGTGTTAAGTTCCTTGGGGTCTTACACATCCCTTTAGATCTTGGTCCATCAACGCCCGTCCGTGAACTCGTTCCGGATTATGTTGGTGAAAGGATGATCCCTTGCCCAGAGGGCGTCTTGTGTCTCCCACAACATCCTAACGAGCATATCGAGTGGAGGTCTGGTTCGACGGAACTGCGGGTGGTAATCGAGAACAGAGTCACTCAGGTTATCGAGAGTGCTTATTGTACTTGTGCTGCCTTTGCGGATGCCCACAACCTCGTGACAGGGTCGAGTGATTATACAGTGCGCCTTTGGAAGATTTCGAGGCGGGGACAGGCGGGAGCGGCGGGGAATGCTGGGGCTGGTGGGACGAAGATTGCGTTGTCGCATATTATGAGAGTGCATACGGATGAAGTTGTGTGTGTTGCTGCGTCGCGTGCGTGGTCGCTGGTTGTGAGTGGGTCGAAGGATGGAAGTGCGGCTATTTGGGATTTGAATAAGGGAGTGTACGTTCGTTCGATTTGGCATGGAGAAGATGGTAGACCGGAGAATGCAGTCAACCTTGTGGCTATCAATGAAAGCACGGTGCGTGAAGTTACTTTGGGTTTTGTATGTTTATTGATATCGGTTGGGTTTTAGGGTTACATTGCGACTTGCTCTCGACTTAAGCTTTGTTTGCACACTATCAATGGCCGACCTATCGCTACATTGGATTTGACCAAGACTTCTTCATTTACCCCGATGGTTCCTACGATTACTTCACTTGCTTTCCATGAGCGGGAGTACTCGCAGCTTGGTGTGATTGCGACTGGAGGACCAGATGGTTCTATCACGCTTCGAACTTGGACCGCAGATGGTACTCCGGACGGAGAGAAGGCGCAATGGGAGTTCCTTACGATACGTACTATGAAAGTGAAGATGTTGGGGCATAATAGGCCTCCTGCTATTACTGCTCTGAGATTCTTGGGGTGAGTTTTAGATGTCTACGTTTGGTAATGTTTCAAAGCTGACGATGTACATTTGCAGTGAACAACTTTATCATGGAGAAGAGACTGGAAAGTCGTATGTTTGGAGTCTACCTGACCATTAAATTTTATCTTCTTTGTTTCGTGCACTTCAATAAGTTTGCGTCTTGTTTGTTACACCACTATTGCTTCAATTATTTGCTTCGCATTGCTATCGATTTTTCGCTTTTGATATTTTGGGTTGCGTATTATTCAATTAGAAATTTGAAACAAATGTATCTATATATATGGGCATTTAATGAATTGCGTTTAAATGTTATATTAAATGAAGAAAGCAGGGCGGGGTCTGAATTCGAAGTGAAGCGCTTAGCGTTGGACGCGCGACGCATTGTTGTGTTTACACGTGACAGATTTTAACATGGTCCGTGCGCATTTGAGCGCCCTATATAAACCTCTGTGCGCCCTTCTAGAATCCTTACCACTCTGGCCTTTTGGCTTAGATCAAGTGTAGTAT